>CAUYPK010131932.1:0-12937 GCA_963574355.1 Loris lydekkerianus
ATACACTTGGTTCATAGATCGTTTGACACATTTTCATCACACTGGTTAACATAGCCTTCCTGGCATTTTCCTGGTTATTTTGTTATTTTGCTAAGACATTTACATTCCACATTTGCCAAGTTTTACATATACCCTTATAAGATGCACCACAATTGCAGCCCTATTCACAATTGCTAAATCAGGAAACTTTTCAAGGAAGGAAAGGGATGTTTTAAAGAAGACATCTTTCTGGCAATACCCAAAGATGTCACATAAAACCTGTCTTTAAGTAGATTCATGTGGCTAAACTAAACCTTCTGGGACCGGAAGATTCTGGTGCTCTGGAATCTCGGACTCTCACAGGCGTCCCATAGGCAGAGATTCTCTGTTTATTGCCTTTTAAGCCCACAAAAGTCACAGGCAGCGAGTTCTTCCCCAGTTGAGTAAGAGCCAGGCTCAAAATGGGTGCCGGCTTATTGCAATGGTGTGCGAGAAGGGCATTTTGCTTTTATTCCTTGAGTGCACAATGCCTCGCCCTGCCCAGTCCTGTGGGGTGGCCACAACAGCCAGGGCCTCTGGATGCAGCCCTGAGGGCAGCAGAGCACACACAGGGGTGATGGAGACTGAGAAATCTCTGCTCAGCCAAACAGCTCCATCCCCCTCACACAGGCTTCTGGGAAACCACCCTGCCCTCTGCAGGGATGGACACAGTTCTGGCTGGACGCTGGTGTGTCCCCGACCCTAGCAAGAGGAGCCTGGCGCTGACTCTGCTTTCTGTGAAAAGAATAAAGCAATTCTGCCGTCAAGGCTGAATCATGCAACCCCCCGTCCATGGGCCTTGCTCCCTTCATGTGGGGGAGGTGCTCAGAGACCCTGGGGGCCATTCCAGGATTAGTTTCCATGCTAGGGATGGCTCCTTCCCTGTGCCAGGGCCGCCGCCTCCCCCTCCCCCTTCCCCATCAGGAACTGCCCGGACTTATGGTCCAAAGAAGGGTCTGGGAGGGAAGCTAGGGCGTTTTTTGTTGTAAATAATGTCGTGACACCAAACCTGCCAGAACTTTCGCAGATTTTTCTCCATAATTTAAGACTCGTTCCTTAGTAGTTTTTGTTTTTGTTGTTTTTAAGAGACTTCAAACGACTTTTACCCCCTGCCAATCTTAAGTTTAAGATTACATTATAAACAAATCTGAAAATTTGGCATTAATTTAAACCAGTGTTTGCTAGCCTATTTGTTTTGCAATAATCATTTGCTTGATTTAAACAAAACTGCAAACAATTGGTGTAGACAGTGTCTGGGCACACCAGGTTTGGAGTGTGTAGTTCAGAGAGTTGTTAGCTTTTTCTCACTGTTGGGCACTGACCTGAGCCGGGCCTTCTCCCTGTCTTTCTGGCCTGGTGGCCCCAATTCTCAGCAGCAGAGCAAGTGTGGACAGCAGCTTCTGAGGGTCCCTGTGTCCTCTGGGGCAGCTGGGCCTTCCTGCAGTGGACGGTTTGCAAAGTGACCTTTTCTTCTGCCCAGGGTTCACCAGGACAGGTGGGGTGAATATTTTAATACACATTTCATGATCTTATTTCCAAATGTCTCAAGCTTGAAAGGTCCACAGGATCTCGGTTTAATAGACAGAAAAGTGACAAGGTTACACATGCAAGTCACTTTAAAGTAAATGCAATGCCTTAGAACACACAAGACCCACTCAATGCACTTACCATAGCTATAAAAAATGTGAACTTTTGTATAATCCCTTACAAAATCTTTGTACATTGACATCTTAATGTGATTCATGTAAGACTAGATATTAAATTTTGAGCTCGTCTGTAGTTCAGCATTACTGGAACACTGAGGGGAGGCTAAAGTGTCACTGAGAGCTCAGAGAAAGGAGGGCAGGGAAGGTGCACGGTGCTGTCAGAACTCCCCACGCAGAACCAGAGCACGGGCGGCTGGGAGCTGCAGAGAAGTAATTAATTATTGATGCGTCCAGAGAGAGGATCTATTACAGGAACCCTATAAAGTAGAAAGGGAGAAAAATATAGGTCCCTAAAAAAAAACAGTGTGTTCCTGCTGGAGGGTAAAAATGAATAGGAACTTTTTTATTAAACTAATATACCATTTGATTAAAATGTGAACTATGTAAGCTTTAATAAGATAAGAATGATGAAGTCAGTAAAATTATTCTTGAATTAGCTGAGTTGGATTTTTTTTTTCAAAATTGTTCAACAGGAAAAAGACTAAAGGAAAATGTCGGGCAATGAAGATGCTTCTCAGGTGAGGGGAGAGGGTCTCCCGGAACTGGGTGCAGCCCCCAGCCAGGCACTGGTCCCGAGCTCCTAAGTTTCTTCAGAGCTTCTTAAGAAGGAGGGAGCTGCTGGGTGCTCTTGGGGGCTTCCACTTTCGTCTCAGAGGTGGAAAGTTTGATGGTCACCATTCAGGTCTGTCTGGGTGTGCCCCATAGTCTCATCCACGTGGTCTCCCCGAATCAGTCACGACCACCGCAGGGTGAGGCAGCCTGGCCGCAGACACTCACGCCTAGGCAGGGAGTGTAACAACGTCCCGGGTGAATGCTTGTGTCCTTTTTTTTAAGTGTCACATGATCTTGCCCTGTGACATCGCAGATCTCCATGGTGGCTTTGTTGGCTTCTGTGCATGAATAATTTTCCCAGTGCTTGTTTTTAGCAGAGCCAGAGAAAGCACACTACGGGCACAGCCTCTTGTTCCAGTGATCTGCATTCTGTTGGTCTGAGCCGCTTACAACAGTGTAAAGCCCCCGGTGGCATGTGTTATAATATATGAGCCATTGTTCCCCTGAAGAACAGACGGAAGAAAGAACATTGTTCTACCAGGGAGCAATTCATTGGGTTTTTCCCAGAGACTCTTGGGTCAAGTTTTTATAGGCCTATTTGATTTTCAAATTCTTTTTTTACCCTCTTTCCTCTCAGCGAGTGTAGTGTCCAAACTTGTCTACATTCACTCGCCATGTTTTGTGCCTGGTAGATGTCCTTTAAAAAGAGTATCTCAAATAAGTCTTTATTCTTGTTCTGTTGCCTCTTATTCTGTGTTTTCATGAACTCTGGCCCCAGCCATGGCAACTGCGAGAAAAATGTTAACAATGATTGACAGGATTAGAAAAGCCCAGTCCCTATCCGCATTTCAAACACTCTGGGAACAATGGTGTTTGGTGTGATTGAATTAATGAGATACCATGGGCTGTCAAAGGAGCACGCATACTTTACATAAACCTGATTATCTTTGCATGGCAGAAATGGAAAGAAAAATACAGGGGAGAGTGCAGTTTGGCTCTCACTCCTACCTCCAAAGGCGCCTTGGAAGGGCGGCCCTGCTCTGGGCGAGGGGCCGCTCAGCTGACCGGGCTCCCTGCCTGCTCGGCGTCCATCAGCAGTGGGATTTAACAAATCTATTCAGGAAACTGGCTCCGCACCGCTCTCTCCTCATAACTCAGCACCTCTCTGGGTTTTTCTTTCTTTCTTTTTTAATTTTTATTTTTAAAAATTTTCCTTGGGAGCCATTGTTTAATGTGAGCTAAGGACTCATTTCCACAGTTAGGCCTGGGCTGCTGCTCCTGCCCCATCCCCACCCTGCGAGGAGGTAGGGACTGTGGCCATGCAGTGCTTAAAGGCCGGGCCCACGGCGCAGACTGTAACCCTGGAGGACATCAGTGGGAGCCCTGAGTCCAGATAAAGCAACCTGGCCACCTTAGGGACCTCCCTGGGTGCCTGAGGGCTGCAGCTGAGGCATCATGATGTCACTGGGGCTCCCTTGAGGAAGCATCAGAAATATGTCAATATTCACTGAAAGGATGGCTCCTGGCGCTTCCAGAAGCCTCCAAGAGAGAGAGGACATGGTATGAGGATGGCATGGGCCAGGGCTGGAAAAGTTTCTCATGGAAGCCCTTCAGAGCAGAAAGTAAGTGGTGAGGAATCCCATGTCCTGGATTTTGGAGCCAGCCAGAGCGACCGGCACCATCTATGCTCAGCAGAGGCCCACGGGCTTGGAGGCCACGGCGGCACCTTGGTTCTGGGAACAGATCACTGCAGGTCATCACATGTGCTGGGATGTTACTAGGAAGAAGCCTGATCAAAGTAACAAATACGTGAAGGGAAGGGAGCAAACGGCACAGAGCGTCCTGCAGCCCCAGCCCCGAGTTTCCAAGCGCTTTCGTTTCTCAGTCACCAGAGGGATTCTGAATCCAGGATGAAGTCAACCAGAAACCACAGAGGTTGAAAAGGCCACCCTGTTGGTGGGAGTAACATTCTTCACTCTAGAAGAATAAAAATGATGCAAAATGGACCCAGGAACCCAGTTGCGTCTTTAAAACAAGGATCAACTTCAGCCCCCCACACAAGTGCTTGTCCCTCACGCTCCACTGCAGGACTCAAGAGCTTACGCCAGGTTTTATGGTCACACAGCCGCTTCACACACTCGGGGGCGCCAGGGCCCATACTTTACCTGAATCCCTAGATTAAACACAAGCATTTATACATAGAAGTAAAGCAGCAGTCGGTGTAATCTGGGCCTCTGGGAATGGGTCGATCTTTCTTGCAAGAACTTGTCTCCTGCTGGAGCTTTGTTCCTCAAGGACAGGTAGCAGAGAACCACCAACTCACTCCCCAGAGCACAGCTTTGGAAAAATGCAGGTTCTGGCTTTCACATTGGTCCCGTCTTGTCCAGCTTAGGACTGTGAGATGCTGCTCCTCCCAGGTTGCAGGTGCCTGTGTCACACACTGTCCTGCATACCGGCCACCAGCATCCCCACCTGGCAGCTTCCGGGTCTCAACATGTCGGGTGGGACAGGGAGGGAGTAGTTCCTGCTCATTCTTGCCTAGAAGAGAGGGTGCAGCAAGGCTAGAGAATATTTCTGGAGGGACCAAGTTGTTCTGCTTAAAACACTGTGACCCCAAATCAACCTGAAAATGTCTCCTCTCCTCTCAGGAGCCAGAGAATCTGGAATTTTCTCACTGAGTTCCTTATCAATAAAACTACAAAATGACAATAGCAATGCTGGAGGTGGACAGAGAAAGCTGTTTTTCTGGGTTTTATATCCAAACTTCCACCTGCTTGGTCAAGGTTCGTTCCACACAGACCTGAAAGGAACTGTGTGTTTTTCTCTGGTCAGTAGCTCACTTTATTAGATTAGTTGATGGTCCTCTAATTTTAAAAGTTTTTTTTTTTTAAATTTAGTTTTTGGCATTAAAAATGTTCTTATAGTATTTAAGTTCTATCTTATAATTTCATGATTTTACAAGTGAAATATACTTTAGATTTTACTTTGTGACCTTTATCTTTCTAAGGCCATGAGATATTACTGTTATGTACCATTATAGATTTATAAATTGGGAGTTTGGAGAACAGGTTTTGCTGGTCCTTACTGTGATCTCTCTGTGTTAATGCTATTTTATACACTGGCAGGCATCGGAGCGACCAGAAACACATCAGGCTCAGAGCACAGACTTGAAAAACTCACTGTTAATGTCATTATTGAAAAAATGAGGTGTCTGGATTTGGGACAAAAACTGTTCCGGGAATAAAACTTGGCTCCAGTTTTATTAAATGAATCGTCTTAAGACTTTGTAATTTAAGCTGATGTTATGGTAATTTTAAGTACATGCCAATAAAATATTTGTTACTAATGAACTCCTTGTTTTAAGAAAGTTTGAGACAGCTCGTTTTTGTGGAATTTTGTGGGTTCATTTTAGGTGATGTGGAAACGGACACCCATAGTTTCCAGGGCACACCAGACGGCGTTGGTGGGAGAAACCTGCCCTTGGACTTGGCTCTCCAGAGACCCCGTTTTCATTACTTGTCTCCACATTGGAGTCACAGGGCTGTTTACATGTGGTCGGTTCTTCTTGTTTCATACCAGATTTCCTTGAGTTTTTTATGCCTTATTAAAAGCTTTTGATGATAATAAAATCTTTTAAACAGGTATTTCAACAACTTTTATAAAAACATCTAGACTCTCTCTTATATAAGTCACAGTAAGGATGTAAATGCTCAAGGCTCCATGTCTCTGGATGTGAGAGGAAAGACACCTTGGGCTGGGGTGGTCAGCTCCAGCCGTCCTGAGCTCACTTGCTGCCCCATGTCCACTGGGCACCCCAGGAGGCTGCTTCAGCCAAGTGTCCTTGTCATCTGGCCTTAGTGACCATGGTGGCAACTTGTCCCACCCTGCCGGCTCTGTACAAACTCCACTGCCCCCAGAATACAGTCCGTCCCCCCCCCCCAGACACCCTGACATGCCCCCATCGTCAGCCTGTGTCCTGAAGGCAGCTTGGCAGGGGTGTGCCCAGCAGTGGCCTGTGGGGCTGCTTGGGCACAGGTTCCCAGAGGTAAAGGAAACTGGTTCCTGGATGGTGCCACCATCCCCAGGGTGAGTGATCTCATCTGCCAGGCGGCAGGGCTCCACCAGGGGCGGTCCTTGCTCTTGTATGTCTTGACTTATAAGAAACTACCTGGACCCAGAGATATCCCTGCAGGCCACCCTGTGCCCTCCCTGGGTGTGGCCTGCACTCTGCCACACACTCTGGGACCAGGAAAGGGAGTGGCTGGGCCTGGCACAAATGTTGACCCAAGACAGAAGACCCAAGTCTGTGACTCTGGCACAGACCCAACGCTCTGGTTCTGAGGCTTCTGACGCGGTGGACAAGACCAGGTGGAAGGAAGCAGAGCCCAGATGTGTGGCCACGGACAGGTCTTCCCAGGGGGGAAGGGGGCCCTGAGAGCTCCATGGGGACAGACTTGTGCCCGTGACTGGCACGGAGACTTTGTCATGGTCACAGGAATGGATTGACGTAGGTTGAAATTTCACACGAACACTGTGTCTTGGAGGTACAGTGAGAGGAAGCTGCATTGCTGAGCTAATGAGCCAGCTGGGAGCCACCAGCCTGCACACTGTCCCCAAACAAAGTGCTGATGAGCCTTCACCAAAGGAGCTCAGGTCATCCAGAAGCATTTTCTTCACTCAGATGCTTCTGTGTGTTTAGTATGGCTGGGTGAGGACTGGGACCCTGTAGCCACTGTGCAACAGTCATCGCAAAGCCCTGACACACCTCAGGGTGTCAGTTGTCTAGAGACCCACAGAGGATGGCAGGCAGTGGCTCCAGGGCAGGGCTGCATCTGTGCTGAAGACCGGCTCCTTCATCCTCAGTGAACAACTTACAGTGAAGGATAAGAGATATGAGGTAGAGGGCAGAGGGCAGAGGGCACAGGTGACGGGCCGGCACTCGGCTGGCCGCTCTTCAAGATGGGCAGAAAGCCCACCAGTGCTGTCTGCGTCCACTCTTGGCTGTGGGCCTCCCGTGAAGAGCCCAGTTGCTACTACAGGTGCCTCACACCCATGTGTCTAGACGGCAGGTCTGTCGCTGAGCTGGCAAGGGTGTGGCAGTGAGAATCTGGAGCCAGTGTGGTCAGATGTGTGCAGTCTCTCCTGAAGGAGGTGAGAACACGTCTGCTTCACAGTCGTGTGGTGTGTTTCTGGTGACTGCAGAACATCTGGTCATTTTAGGCAAACTTAGAGACAAGGCAGGCTGGCTTCTCATTGCTGTTGGGTCACAAAAACTGCTACATGAGCTGCTCCAAAGCACAGGTGGAAAGCCGGCTTCAGATGTTCACCAAGAAGTGCATTCGCTTCATAATCCAAACACGGGTGCAGCCGTGGTGCTTGGTGTGAGGGCCTCGGATTAATGGCAGGACAGAAAAGAATCAGTGTCCCTGACGGCGCCTTCATCCTCTCAGACTCGGCTCTCCTGAAACTTCACAGTTCTGGCTTTCGGTCTATTTTCCCCCTGGGGAGTGGGGCCTGGAAATGAGCTTCTTTTCAAACTGGTTTTGGGAAGAACATCCTTGGAACCGCAGACTCAGTCTTCTGGAGTCACTAGAAATTGTTGATAAATATTGTCACCAGCAGAACCAGGCAGGTGAGCTGGGGTCAGCACCATGCCAGACAGGGTGTGTTCGCTAGATGGCAGAGTTAAGGGGTGGACATGCTGAGTTCCGCTGGGCAGCAGCCTTGCCAGCCTGTGATGAAGGAAGCACAGGCATGAGCCATACCCAGTAGGGGTGTGGAGCCACCTGTGTCCCACCAGCCTTGGCACTGGGACACTGGGCCCACTTGGGGGTCCGTGAGGCTTAGGGGGTGGTCTCATGGCAGCAGTAGCTCCGGCAAGCAGATTGGGCCCCCATTTGTGATGGTGGGGGCCCCGGGGCTTTGTGCCTGAGGGATGAATGTGTCAACCAGTGACCTCATGGTTTCCCGGCATTTTAAAATGAAGCCCATGTTCAATTTCAAAGAGTCGTTCTCATAACACCTGGATGCCTCCCTCCATCAGTCCCTCTGTCTAATAAAGCCAAGAAGTCCCCAGTCACGGGAGCTAGATGTGGGGAAAGGGAGGCAGCAGGGAGGAAGTTAAGTGGCCGCGGCTGCAGTTTCTCAATCAGCTCAGGAAGCCTCGGGCCACCTTTGCTCATAAGACTCTGCACAAATATTTCTTTTTCTATCAGAGGAATTCTAATTCTGCACACAGACCAGGGCTACTCAGATTATTACACATTATTAAAAATTAATTTAAAAAACGGTCTGGTTCTTGAGATGTGCTGTGGAGGGGAGAGCACGACAGGACAGGAGGCTCTGTGTGCTGGGGGGGCATTGCCGCTTCTGTCTGACCACGGCCACCTCTGGTTCTGGGTATGCCCCTTGACTGTTGTGACTTTGAACAACCACGCTGAACTTAGATTACAAAAATAGCAAAAAACGGTCATTCCTTGCCCTCTTCCCTGCAGTTTTCTGGGTGTGTTCCCTAGGCAGGAAGTCAGGGACAGATAGGACAGTGCCCTGGTGTCTGTCTGGAGTACCAGTCTGCACATAGCTGTGTGGACACGCACTGCCACACCGGTTCCTTCAGCCTCACTGGGCACTGACTCTGCATTTTCTCCAGAGGACAGTGGGGTCCTTGGAGAGGGCGCAGGGAACCCTGAGCCCCAGAAGCCCGCTCTGCACAGACGGCATGTGAAAGTGGCTTGTTATTTCTCTTCTACCGCAAGACTCAGGTACAACAATGCTGCGGCTATCACTGTGAATGTCACTGTGAATGTCACTGTGTGTGCCTGTGTGCACGGGTCACTGTGTTTGTGTCACCGCAAGTGTGTGCCTGAGCTGTCTGCATGTACCTAATACTCTCATCACTGCATATGTGGGAGAGATTTGGTTCCTGTTAAACTTAACAGAAAGTAGACATTGCACTTGTTGCATTGACGCCCGGGTGGATCCAGGACACAGCGTGTGAGGTGTCGAGAGCTGCTGTCCCTGAGAGAACCTGGCCCTGGTGCCTTGCCTGTGGTAGTTCATGGAACCCTTGGCCCGAGGTGGTCAGAAGCTGAGCACTACAGCCCAGGGCGGTGCCAGTGCGTGGGAGGCCAGGTGGCTGCAGCCGTGTGTCCCAAGAAGAGGCTGTGGGTTCTGTGAGTAGGTGGCTGAGGTGGGCTCACCTGAGCCTGTTGACAAGGCCACACACACACATCATCACTATCAAGTGTCAGCTGGACAAATTAGAGGCACAGAAATTGACAGTCGTCCTCATCACTGCTGCTTGTTGACTTTCAGTAAGATCAGCAGTGCAGCCCCAGGAGAGCTGACTTTCAGTAAGATCAGCAGCGTAGCCCCAGGGGAGTGCGGCCTGGGCTGGTGGCTGCGCAGTGGCCGTGTGTGTGTCTTGTCACTTCCCAATGTGCCCTGGACCTGCCAGCACTTTTGACTCCGGTGGTCAGTTTCTTTCTGGCTCAAAGTGCCTGGTTTGATAGGACATACTTTTTACCTTTACAGGAGAGGGTTATGAAACAGGAAGGGGCAGAAAGTTGGGTGTTCCTCAGAGGGTAGTGAATATATTTGCCTCTTTGATTCCAGAGGAAAACGATGTGTCCTACAATACGCTTCCCAAAGGAGGAATGGGCGGTGCCTCCCGGAACTCCTGCTGCTTCAGGGAGCAGGCCCGGCCACACCACCGTCTGAGCCCCAGTCCACTCGCACTTCTCCCAGGAATAATATGTCTTTCTGAAGAGAAGCAGGCAGACAGTGTGGAAGGTGACCACCGGCTGGGCAGCCTCTGCAGCCAGGCCAGGGCCCAGCCTGGCAGTGCCACCCCCGCACCTGCTGGGCAGGGCACCCGGGCCAGGTCTTTCCCTCTGTGTCTCTCACCGTGGGCCCTCTGAGGGGTCTTTTTTTTGAGACAGAGTCTTACTATAGCACCCTTGGTAGAGTGCTGTGGCATCACAGCTCACAGCAACCTCTAACTCTTGGGCTTTAGCAATTCTCCTGCCTCAGCCTCTCAAGTAGCTAGGACTACAGGTACCTGATACAACACACCAGCTATTTTTTTGTTGCAATTGTCATTGTTTAGCTGGCCCAGGCCAGGTTTGAACCCGCAACTCTCGGTACATGTGGCCGGCGCCGTAACCACTGTGCTACACGCGCCCATTCCTCTCTGCAAGGGCTTCCTGCTGACTCCTGCACAGCCTTTGCGAGCCCTGCCACCCACCACACAGTCCTGCACACTGGGAAGTTAAGCCACAGACATGTATTTCCCATGAGTCTGGAGGCAGGAAGTCCAAGGTCAGGTGGTCAGCAGAGCTGGGTCCTCCTGAGGCTGTGCAGAAGCGTCTTCTCTGCCCTGTCCTGGCCTTGTGGGCAATGTCTCCTATTTTCTGTCTTCATGGGTCCCGTCTGTGTTCGAGTACTACGTGAACACCAGTCATACATGGCTGGGCCCACCTTGATGACCTAGTTTAACCCCGCACAGTCACATTCAGAGGGATTAGAGCTCCGACATACCAATTTAAATGAGATAAATCTTAGCCTATAACCCCCCAGATGATACACTTTATGGGGCAGGTCTTGCAGAGAAAGTTTACACACACAAGCCAGGCCTGAGCCCATAACTCTCAAAGACTCAGTGGGAATTCGGTGTTTCCTTCCCATTCCTTCTCCTGGAAGGCTATGAGGTGATGGTCTTTCCTTCCTCTGACATATCACGGTCAAAGTGAAAATAGCACAGTTAGTTTGTATTTTAATATGAGGTTAAATGAGAGTAATGAAAGGAAGGAAGGGAAAGAGGGAGGAAGAGGGAGGGTGGGGAAGGGAAGAGGGAAGGAAGAGAAGAGGAAGGAGGCGGCGGAGGGAGGAGGAGGGAGAGTTACTGAATATCCTTAGCTCCAGTGCCATGTAGGGCTGTGCACCTGTGATCTCACATAGTCCAAGAGTAGTCTTAAGTTGTATCTTTGCCATTTTGCAGATGATAAAGCTGGACATCAGAGGAGGATATCTAGAGGGCCTGGAGATTCTGGGCTCCCAACTGCAGCACCATGAGCTGTCTGTGATATGCCTGCCCGTGGGAAGTCCTGGAACATCATTAGATCACTTACTTGACATCACCCCCTTCTGCAGGAAGTGGCTGGGCCCCCAAAGGCCTGTCTGTGAAGGCTCCTTTCTTGTGGGGTCACTATTGAGGCTGTGCCACCATGCATGCACTTGGCTATAGACAATGGTCATTGCCTCACCACTGAACAGTGAGGCCCTCCAGGCCCCTGGGAGTTAGGTGCATGGAGAGTTCTGTGGTCATGGCTGCTGCAGGGATTGCATTTTAATTTCTCCTTACGATTAGTCAGGATCCGAGAGTGGTTTGTGCAGGAACTCAGGACAAGAAATGGGATATGGAATAGTATTTTTAGGCTATTTTTCTGGGAAATCTCAGAGTCTAGGGTATGTGGTATTTATTCATCAATTTATTGATCCACCCACCCATTCACCCATCCATCCTTGCATACACCTCCTTACCCATTCACCCATCCATCCTTCCATCACCCATCCATCTATCCCCACATCCCCCCATCCACCTATCCATCCATCAACTACTCAGACTCCCATCTACTATCCACCCACCAACCCAGCCAACCTCTTACTCACTCATTCGTTCATCCATCCATCCATCCATCCATCCATCCATTTGTCCATCCATCTGTCCATCCCTCCATCCACCCAACCACTCACTCACTCATCCAGTCATCCATCCGTCCATCCATCTATCCATCCGTCCATCCATCCAACCACTCACTCACTCATCCAGCCATCTGTCCATCCATCTATCTCTCCATCCCTCCATCCACCCAACCACTCACTCATCCAGCCATCTGTCTGTCCATCCATCTGTCCATTCGTCCATCCATCCAACTACTCACTCATCCAGCCATCTGTCCATCCATCCATCTGTCCATCCATCCATCCATCCAACCACTCACTCATCCAGCCATCTGTCCGTTCATCCATCTGTCCATTCGTCCATCCATTCAACAGCTCACTCACTCATCCATCCATTTGTCCATCCATCTGTCCATCCCTCCATCCACCCAACCACACACTCACTCACTCATCCAGTCATCTGTCCATCCATCCATCTGTCCATCCCTCCATCCACCCAACCACTCACTCACTCATCCAGCCATCCGTCCATCCAGTGATACTTAGGAGCATCTGCTGTCAAGCACTTGTTCCAGGACTGGGCATACACTGATGAGCAAACCAAACATTTCATCCATCTGTCTATGACCTTCACTCTAATTGACAAGAGTTTAAAAATATCTGAAGCTGGAATTCTCCCTCCATACTGAACATCCTGGAAGGGGTCTGTTCAGGCTGTGGCTACACAGACAGCCACATAATTTATAACCAGTGGGAAAATCAGCCTCATTTATTGGGGATTCTTTTTCTGTAGCATTATTGAATTATTTTTCTCTAATTTTCAAATTATTACTAATTTTCTAGAGTCTGTAATAGCTTTTGGTCTGTAAGTTGACTTATTTATAACCATTTATATATATATATATATATATATATATATATATATATATATATATATATATAATACGGAACATAAAAATTTAAGTGGAATTCCCTTTAGT
>CAUYPK010131933.1:0-26784 GCA_963574355.1 Loris lydekkerianus
TTCATGAGGGGGCATTTAATTTTAAAATCGTATGTTTAAGACTTGTTCACTTCAGTTTCACTGAAGAGGTGAAGGAACCGTTGAGCTCAAGCTAGCCCAAGACTTGTTCATTTCAAACTCTGTGAATGCTACTTTAAAAAATCACTACAATCATCATTGTCACATGCATTACTGTACTTATCAACTTCTCCATGTTAGGGTATAGGGAGTGGAAAGAACCAAGAATGGTAGAACGTGGACAGGCTTTTCAGTTGGGGAAAGGATAAGCATGAATTTAATTTCATCTATGTGTGTTTAAATTTTCTATAACAAAATATAAAATGGAAAGCCAAACAATTTAAAATCCTTAAAAGAGGACAAAGGAAATGAAAAATCAATTCCAATGATGAAAGAAAATGTGCCTGAGGAAATAATAGAAAAATGCCAGTATAAAAGATTGATCTGAAAAATAATTTTGAATGTCTTCCTTTGTTCACCTTTTTGTTTTCAGGAAAGTGAAAGAATAATTCTTTCATACAATCAAGAACATATCTCTGAGGCATATATTAGTTCTTACCTTTTTATTAAAAACGGAAGTTTCTTTCCTAACGACTGAGTGAAAAAATGACCATTTATTGTCTAAAATACTTAGTCACTAGGAAAGTTTTGAGTCAGACTGTGTTACATTCCATCATTACACTTCAAGAAACACAGCAGCAGTGTCCTTTCTGATTCACTCATGCAAGTTCCAACTTGTTTGGCTTCTCAGAGTTGCTGGGAGGGCTTCATTTGTTTCCATCTATATGGATTTTATGTTTCTTGATTTTTGTGTATATCTCAAAACTTTCGTAATGACCCACATATAGAGGAAGCTCAGAAGTGGAACTTTTTGAAAAACAGAAAATGTCAGTGTTTACATTGAGAACAAATTGCTAATAATTTTCGTAAACTATTGATGAAGTTGAGCAATGAGGCAAAACCACCTATGTAATTGTATTTTCAAAAAAGTTACTGATTAATCCCTTTTGTGTTTTTAATTTTTAAGATAAAAGAACTGGATTTTACCTAGTGTTTAAATTTGGGTAGTTAATGATTTTTCCAAAGAAGATTAAGACATTTTTACATTTTTTTTTTTTTTGGTAGTCCTCAAATAAGGTAAAATCAAGACTATGAAAGGCAATGATTGGGAGGTTCAAATTTATGTAAAATGTATAACAAAACATCTTTGTATCAAACATCCCTTTGAAGGGATTGTCTTAAACATTATCATGAATTACGTAGATGGTATTAGCTATCAAGGTAAGATGCAGAACTATGTATTCTTTATGATATTACACAGGGAAGTAATAACTTCAATATAAAAGTCAATAAAATAAAATTAGTTGAATTGTATCTAATACGTTTTTGAAAAATTATTCCTAAATACTAACAAAATCATGATATATTCTCTTCATGTTTATATGAATTTCATTTGCAGTTGTCTAGTTTAAGCAGTTGTGCTATGTAAACATTTTTATAATTTTAAAATATTGAATTATAACAGATATATCAATGTCATAAATTTTACAAATATAAGTTTAGGGGACTATACATTTTCTTCTGTACATATACCCTTGTTTATTTTTCCCTAAAAATATGATTATATTAAGCTTTTTCTAATTTTTCTTAGGATAACCAATGTTATCAGGCACTTTATGAAGAAAGCATTCTTCTCTTTCTCTATCAATCTACAGTAGTTACCATATTTTTCTGTGTAAATGAAACTAATTCTTAACCTAATGGAAAGACTAAAAATTTCGAGGTAAAACATGTGCTAAGAACATGCTCCTGGGCTTCAGAAATGCCTGGTTTTGAGATCTACTTGTGAGATAAACTAATTTCTTGCTTTATGTATTTAATAAAATCACTATCATGTCAAAGAATCGTTGTGCAGGGTAAATATGATAATAAAAGTAAAATATTTTATGTGTTTTATTTAGAGAGATAGTCAATAAAATACAAATAATTTTTATATGCCATATTAATAAATATATATCTTACACAATTTATAATTTATAATAGGTAAATGTTCATTTATTTATGGCTCATCTAATTCTACATTGCTGAACTGAAATGAATTTTCATAATTAAACACCAAAATTACTAACATGTCTTTGTAAATTTCTGTAAATTTAGTATGGTTTGGGAGTTCGTTGGTGTTAGTTCTGTTGCATGGATATGTATATTTTGTATCTTTTGTATTTATCCATCTATTTCTTCAAGTATTTCTTGAACATTATGTAGTATAAACTATGCTGAGTAATCCACATGTGTGTGTTTCACTAGTATTTATAAGAAGTGTGGATATGAACAGACAAACATATGAGGTCTGACAATTAAGTTCATGAACTCACCACTGTGCGCTTACATTGGAGGCATGGTACAAACAACTCGGTAAGGTTTCATAACCTTAGTATATTAGTGTCTCAAAGCTGTGTTTGTGTCAATGTGGGGCAGTGTCTTGCTAAGTAGTGTTCATTATTGTTGCTGCATGTTTTTGTGTTCTGTTGAGAGAATGTTGGAGCTTGAATTAGAGCAATGAACAAACATTAAATTTCTTATTAAACTTGGCAAGAGTGGAAGTGAAATCTGGAACAAGTTAGTTCAAGCTTAAAGGAATAATATGTTAGTTCAAGCTTATGGGAATAATATGTTTTCTGTTGAATTTCTCCCTATATCATTATATAATAACCATGGTTTATCTTCCTTCATTATTATTGATTTGAAGTCAATTTTATCTGATATGAGAATGGCTACACCTGTTATCTTTTGTTTCCATTTGCATGGAATATTTTTTCCATCTTTTCACATTAAGGCTGTGTGCATCCATGTGGTGTAGATGTATCTCCTGGACACAGTAGACAGCTGGCTTATTTTGTTGTTATTGTCACAGAAACCTCAAGATAGCCTCTTACCTCAGCCTCTTGAGCAGTTCAGACTACAGGTGCCTGCCAGGACATTTGGCTATTTTTCTATTTTTAATAGAGACAGTGTCTCAGAGTTGCTCAGGCTGGTCTCAAACTCCTGAAATCAAGGGATTGTCCCACCTTGGCTTCCCAAGAGTTCTGGGATTATAGGTGTGAGCCACCGTGCCCAGCCAGCTTATGTTTTTCATTTGTTCAGCCAGCCTGTGTCTTTTGAGAAGCAATGTTAAGAGATAGAACTGATATGCAAGATGCTGTTTTCATCACATTGGATAGTATCTTCTTGCTTCGTTTCACTTCTTTGGATATCATTTTATAAGTGTTGTGAGCTTTAGATTTTTTTCAGTGGTTTTATACTGATATCTATTTTGTTGATTCATGTATAATGCCATTCTGAATATTTCCTGCAGGTTAAGTCTGGTCATGACAAATTCCCTCAATGTTTGGTTGTCTGCAAAAGATTTAATTTCTCCAGCAATTGTGAAATTTACTTTTGAAGGATTCAAAATTCTAAGCTGGCAGTTATTCTATTTAAGATTGGAAGGTCCCACCTCCCTCTGGCTTATAAGGTTTCCATTGATATATCTATTGTTTGCCTGATGGGTTTGATGGGTTTTCCTTTGTAGGCCAGTAGTTGCTTATATCTAGCAACTTTAGAATTTTCTCTTCTATTATTACTTTGGCCAGGTTTGTTACTATGTATCTTGGAGATATCCTATTTGGTATGAATCTTTCTGGTAGTCTGAATACCTTCTTGGACCTGGGTGTCTGTGTCTTTGGTTATACTGGGAAAGTTTTCCTCAATATTTCTCTCAAATAGGTTTTCCATGCTTTTAGCTCTTTCTTCTCCTTCAGGGATATCTATAATTCATTCACAGTCCCATATCTCTCTGGGTGATGGTTCTACATTTTTTTTTTGTTTTTTTCTCTGCCTCTTTAGATTACTGAGTTAGCTTGATTGCTTTGTCTTCAAGCTTTGAGTTTCTTTCTTCTTGGTTTAGTGTATTGCTGGTGCTTGCTGCTGTGTTTTGAAATTCCCTAAATGAGTCTTTAATTTCCTTAAGTTCTATTATATCCTTCCTTATATCGTCTGGCCTTCTAGTGACTTTTTCATTGATTTCCTGAAGTATTTTTTGTTTGTTTGTTTGTTTGCTTCTCTTTGTTGGTTTTCAACTTTCTCTTTAATTCCATTGTTCTTATTTGCCATCCATATTCTGATTATATATCTGTCATTTCACAATTTCCTTGTAGTGTTTGTTCACTACTGAGGCTCCATTGTGATCCCTTGGGGGTCTCAATCTATTTTGATTTTTTCATGTAGTCAGGACTCTTTTGTTGCTTTGTTGTCATCTGAAACCTCTTTTCTTGCCTCAGGGCTAATGAGTCATTAGCAGGGCACCTGTTATTCTTTGCTGGGAACTCTTCTGCTTAATTAGAAGAAGGGGAGGTCCCTAAATGGTACTTTTAATTTTTTCCTATGCTCTGGAATGTTGATGCAGCCTCAGAGGACCCTGTGCACTAGAAGCCTGTAATGCAGTTGTGAATTTGATGTATTCACTTGCAGTTGCCTCTGTTCAAGCTTATGCTGGATGCTATTTGTGCTGTGTGTTATCTACTTACCAGATAATTGCAGGAATTGGAGCTGGGCAAGACCCTCTTCACTGATATCTGTGTTGTGTAGATTGTTCTGCCCAAGGTGTTCTCACATGGTAACATGATAGCTGGATGAGTCTATGCAGGCAGTTGTCATGAGTTCCTGGGCTGTGGGTGTTTGCTCAAACCAAGTCCCAGCTTACTGGTGGCTCACGGCTGGCATTTTTCTGGCGGGTCTTTGGACTTTGACACAGTTCCTGCAGTAGTGGTAGAGGATCAGGAATGGAGTTTTAGTCTCAAGTGCATTGGTAGAATCTCCTGGAAGGGTCCCAGGCATGGCAGAAAGAAGCTCTGGAGGCATGGAGGCAGAGTCTTGGGCATGTGAGCCTCAGAGCTGAGACTAGGTAGGAACCAGAAGTAGGGCTTTTGAGCAGGGCCTCTGAGTCAGGAGCAGAAACTTGGGGTGACAGAACTGATGTAACATGGAAGGTAGGGTCAGGGTTGAGCAGGCAACAGGCAGTTGGGACCTGGAGGGTGAAGTCAGGCCAAGCAGTTGGCAGACTGTTCCATAGGCTCGGGGACTGGATGCCAAATTAGATAGATGGAGGTGGGTTCCAGTAGCCAGGGACTGCAGGGTTCTCCTACACCTCCCAGGACCCAATGAAGCTGTCACCCAAAGCCTCTCAGATTGGAGCCCTTGAGCTCAGATCCTGTTGTGCTGTTAGGGAGTAGTACTTGGCTTCCATTCACCACGTACAGCTTAGAGAAACTTCCCATTACTCTTTCTGTAGCCTGGCAGGGGTAATATAAAGGCAGCAGCTGCAAAGCTGAGGCCCACATGGACCTGGCACTGTACTCCCCCAAAAGAGCCCTGGATGGCTTTAGCTGCTGCCCAATCCCCACTGCGCTTATTGTCTGGAGCAGTGACTGTGCATGGACTCCAGGCAGGTCCTGATCAGTGGCAGCACAGAGAGCCCTTTCACAACTCGTTCTCATCACTTGCAGGGTGAGCACAGTGCTCCAGTACTCTATCTATCCTGCTAATCTTCCCCTTGTGAGTTTTGATATTGTCAGGTATATCCTGTCACTATTTCCCTCCATACTGGGAGTCTCACACTGTTTCTCTGTGGCTTCACACTGTGCCTTTTGAGAATAGCTGCCAATAGGTAAGCACCTGTTCTTTTCTTGAGAGCTGCAGTTCACAGAATGCTTCAGGTCTGCCTCCCCCTCCTTTTCTTTGCTTTTATTTTAGCAAATCTACCAAGTATATTGTAATGGTCATGGTCTTTGCACAAATTACATTCTATTGACATTAATGCCAAATAAGACCTTTTGAATCATCATCATTTTTAGATGACTTCTTAATATTATCCTCTTATTATCAAAACCACCCTTTTTCATAAAATTTCTTAAAATAATCTCAGACTTCAAATAAACCAATTTTAAACATTATAAGGGAATTATATAATAAATTATCAGAGAAAAATGTTTAAAATCTTTTAATTTATTTAAATAAATTATTATTACATCATAATTTTACCTATCTCTTAAAGTAATATCTAGTTTCATAAGGAAATATAAAGAATATGACTCACATATATTATGTCAAGACATATTCATATGTAATCAACATGTTTTTAAATCATAATATAAATTAATACCATAATTTTTTATCTTACATGTGCAACTCTTATGAATACCAGGCTAAACTCTGAGGACTTCCAAAAGTACAAATAAGATGAAGAGAAACAAGTGATGGATAGTTGGAAATATGGACAAATAGTACTTTTCTAACTAAGAGCACCTTGCAATCCTTTTCTGGAAAAGGATTTGACACAGAAATTTATATGCTTTTTCTCTTACAAAGAGTCTACTGCTGATCAAAATTGTACCCTCCCTTTGAAGTAATGTCTTTTTCAAATGTTGGCAGCAGCAAAATTCTCTGCCTTACATTTGGCCACACTCACATTTTCTTTCAAGGACATAGGTCCAGAAATGCAGAGATCCATTTCCGTGAGCAGTATTAATTATGAGAACAAAGGTTTAAAGGTTTAAAACACATGGGGTGTTTTGCAGTGATGTGTAGTGCCAAATCCTGAGTTACAGAGGCATTCATGTGTTCTCTAACAAATTTATTTTTGATATATCAGACTCCTAAAGTACAATGCCCAAAGGAGTTGTTCCTCTTATCAATTTTAAGCATTGTTTGTTAAAAACATGTTGATTTTGAATCATATGATGATATCTAGGACACAGCCACCTGAACATATGGATCTGTAGGTAAGGAGAATTATGAAATAGTTCATGTGCCAAGGTCTATTGGACAAAAATAATCTCTCCCACCAACTGGCTATTTGAAGATCTCATTATTAAGTTCACTGCCCAGAAGTTCTCACAGTGTGGGAGAAAGATAAATTAAATGGGCTGTTAAGGGCAGTTTAACATTAAGAATCTGTTTTTTTGGTGATTGATAATATTTGTCTCTGTCATTAGGAAAAATATAACCTAGTAGGAGAGGAAGGAATTGAGTGTTAAAAGTGGTGAGAGAATAAAACAAAGCACTATCTTAGTTTGGGATACATGTATTTAGGGATGCTCTCTTTCAAAGAGTAATGTAGAACCTGACACTTGAAGATGAATGAATCTTAGCGAGGTGAAAAGGGAGGCAGAGGACATACTTCAAAAATGTCATGAAGCTTGAGTTATTCAAGGAATAGAAAGAAGATACGGATAGAGAGTAATGATAAGAGTGATATATATGTAGGGCAATATGACCTTGAGCATCTTGTGAGTTCTGGTAGGGATTTCAGAAATTATAATAAAAGCAATAGGAAGTCACTGAAGTATAATAAGAGGGTGTAAAATGATCAGATTTTCGCTTAAAATTTTGTGGTTTGCTTCCTGTATTGAAGAAGGGTAAGAGTGAGGAACTCCTAGTAAACAATTAGAATGTTAGGGAAGCAGAGAGAATATTGAGTCTTAATGGTGAAAACAGAAAAAAGTGAACAAAGAAATTATTTGGGAGGTAGAATTGATGAGGCTGCTAATTGGTTAAGAGCAACACCAGCTGTGTGCAGATGGGTTGTCATTGCCTGAGTAGGGGACACTGGAGGAGAGGGAGGGTAACTGGTTTGAATGTGTTTGTGTAATTTGAGTGCCTTTGTGACATCCACATGGAGATGTCAACAGGCAGTAGAGATCTTAACGACAGGAAATAAAGGAAAGATCAAGGAAATAAACTTTGGTCAAGAGGGAGTGTAGGAGACTGAGCACCAGGCCTATAGGAGTGGTCACTGGTTCTTGAGGGAGGAGCTGGGGGCGGGACAATCTTGGAGCCATGATGGAGATGTTTTGCAGCCTGGAGACAAGTCCTCAAGCAACTGCATGTGTTAATGAGATAAGATTGGTGGCTCATTAGCAAGCAGGTGTTGAACCTTGGACATTTGTGTTGCAACAGGGTGGGAGTCCAGCCTGTGGGGAAAGAGCACATAGTGACCATTAAGAATGTGATCCTAACATGTGGGCTCCCCACGTTTGTGGCATGATGCTTCAATAAAAGGCCATGGTTACCTGGGGCTTTTCCCTGCACCTATGGGAAGCCCACCTCTTGTAAGCATATACTTTTAATCCGTGTCCCAGCTGTGATAGGGTGCCACAGTGGCACTGACAAGGGAGAAAGGCAAGATGATGCCTTGTCAATTATTAACTCAGCGTCTTTTATGCTCATGGTTTGCTTCAAACCATAGTTACAAAAGTGCTGAAATACCTCCATATTTTCCTTTTTTTTTTTTTTTTTTTTTGAGACAGAGCCTCAAGCTGTCACTGTGGGTAGAGTGCCATGGCATCACCTCTCACAGCAACCTCCAACTCCTGGGCTCAAGGAATTCTCTTGCCTCCACCTCCCAAGTAGCTGGGACTACAGGTGCCCACCACAACGCCTGGCTGGTTTTTTTTTTTTTTTTTTTTTTTTGGTTTTAGCCATAATTTTTGTTTGGTGGGCTGAGCTGGATTCGAACCCGCCAGCTCAGGTGTATATGGCTGGCGCCTTAGCTGCTTGAGCCACACCTCCATATTTATTCTTCTTAGCAAAGTATCTCAGGAATGGAAGAAAAAGTATCCAATGTACTCAGCCCTACTATGAAGCTAAATTATAGCTTTCACATGAAGGCTATATAACCCAACTATAGCACAAGACTATGGGGAAAGGGCCAAGGAAGGGGAAGGGAGGGGGGAGGTTTTGGTGGAGGGAGGTTAATGGGTGTGGCCACATCTATGGTGTATCTTAGAATGGGTACAGGTGATTGCACTAATGTACACAGCTATGATTTAACAATAATAATAATAATAATAAAAAAATCCATGGGTGGTTTCTTTATCTCTGGAATGTAAGTCAAAATCCCTATAGGGGTCTGCAATATTCCCCCTGGCCTGGCCTGCTCTTCCCTGCCCCCATCTCCTCTTTGATCTTATCTCTTCCCACCTTCCCTGACTCCCTTCACTCCAGGAAGCCATTGAACAAGCCAGGCACTCTCTCCCTAAGACACTTTGCTAAAACTCAGATTTCTTGGTCTTACCCCAGAATTTCTGATGCAGCAGGTTAGAGGTGTGACTGGTTAATTTGAATTTCTAAAAGATTCCAAGTGATGTTGCTGAGGTTGCAGGGACCACACTTTGAGAACCACTTGGTGCTCTGCTTTTTAAACATTTTTCATTTTTTCTAGCTTTAGGTGTAATTGACAAATAGAAATGCAATGTATTCAAGGTATACAATATGATTTGACTGTATCAATCATGACTCTATCATGTTTTGGCTGAAGCTCTCTTCAATTGTGATAAATTAAATTTGGCCTAAAGCTGTCTCCTGGCATATTTTAAGTTTAGCCTGAAGGTTTCTGCATTCATACTGAACTGTAACTTAATAGGATGTGTAAATTGACTGTAACCTACTCTTGTAACATGTACCTGAGTTTCAGCCACTTGCAGGCAGTCAGCTATTCAAATGGTGTTTAAATCAGGCAAACCATTTGGACTGTTTCTGTATCTCACTTGCACTTTCTGTAGGTCGTTTTCCTTTTCCTGTCTGTAATTTCTCCAGCTGTGACATAGCACTGGAGTAGCTCTGACCCTACTCTGTATCAGGGGTGCTGCTTGATTCTCTTGGTGGGTGGGGAGAGGCTCTGATTTACAGTGTTTGCTGATTTCTGTGATGTAAATGCTCCCAGTATGGCCAATTTGAAGCCACCAACATGTCAGCTGATCACACAATTCCTAAAACTTATCAGCCAGCTCTTTTGAGTACACCACTGTCACCACTGGTCTAGAAAAGCTCTCCAGGACCTGCTTGGGGAACAGAGTTGAGGAAGGGAGCCATTACTCGTTGGGTACCTACTATGTCCCAGTCACTATTCTGGTTATCCACATAAAATGTTATAATTGGTACTACTCATAAATCAATAAAATTATGTCTGGAAATTTTCATTTTTTTTTTTGATGAGGAAGTTGACAAATGAAATTACTTCTCTGGGTCACTCAACTGAGATTTGAAACCAAACAGACTGAGCCCAAAGTTCCTCTAACTCCCCCCTCCCAAAATAATACCTTGGTCCTCTTTGGGTGGCACCAAATCACTGGGGACATTGTCCCAGGGCTAGGAAAGATTTGAGAGGTGCCAGGTAACCCAGGATCTATATATATTCTGATCTTGAAGGTGACCAATGCTATTCAGTTGCCTTTGGGGAAATGAACTCTGATGGGTAAATCTATTTGAAAGTAGACTGGCTGTGTGGGGGCTGCAGCTCTTAGTGCTGATCACAACCCATGGGTCCGGTGCAGCCAGAGAACATGTTCTTCCCTGGTTACTGGCTGATGGTCCAGGAACAAGTAAGTGCAGATCAAAGAGGCTGAAAAGCTCATATATTGAGAATTCTGGTGCCAGGTGCTGAAATAACCTTCCTTTGAGGGCATATAAATTCCCTCAATTGATGGAACAGAAGTTGCTCCAGGCAAAGGCCCCACTTGTTTCCCTGCTTAATTGCTTCACTATCCTCCTTCTGGATGGAGCTTCAATCACTGCTCTTTCTAAGCTTGGAGCCCCTGGGACAGGTTTCCACTGGCAAGCTTTGCATGCAACTGGAGTGATTATACAGGCATCAAAATTTGGCCTATTTTCAAGCCATGCTCAGTTTCTGTGCTTCCAAATTGTCTGGGACGCTGCCCTCTGCCTCACAATCCTATGCTGATCGACACCTGGTCTCAGGCTGGGCAGTCATGCTACCTGGCCCAGATGAAAAGACTCCAGGCACTAAATTTTATTTAATATATAGACCTTGTGCTGACCCAGAAGTCCAAGATCAGGCGTCCTCAAACTTTTTCAAAAGGGGGCCAATTCACTGTCCCGCAGACCATTGGAGGACCAGACTATAGTTTAAAAAAAAAAAAAAAAAAAGAATAAATTCCTGTGTACACTGCACATATCTTATTTTGAAGTAAAAAACAAAATGGGAACAAATAACAATTCACACCGCTTCATGTGGCCTGTGGACCGCAGTTTGAGGATACCTGTCCAAGATGATGCAATGCCAACTCTAGGGTGATAAAAAGTCACCTTGCAAGTTCTGAGCTGCTTTGCTCTTTACATGTTTTATTAGGCTATTTGATGCAGAGCTTCTGGACTCTTGCTACCTTGAGGCATTTCAATGGGGCCTACAGTGGCAGATTTGCAGATGGGCAAGCAGAGAAGATGGGCATTTCTCGTCTACAGATGGGCAAGCAGAGGAGATTCCATTTCTTTTATCATTGTACATTCCTCTAGAGTGAGTATAGTGGAAAACTGGAAGAGGGAGACATTGCTTTGGAGATCAAGGAATGCTTCCTGAAAAGTTTTAGCAAGGGTTTTTTTTTTAAGAGATATAGTTATGGGGATGTCCTAGGCAAGAGGAAGGGAGAGACCCAAGGCAGTTGTATACTCAGAACCTCCAAATGTCACCATGTTTTCTTACCTAAAGAGCAAGAATCAAGTCAAGGTTATCAAAAAATGGAATTCTAACTTATTATGTCCCTCTAAAGTCCTACTTAAATCCTCAAGGTAGACTGAGAACTGTGCTGCCATTTCCTATTCTCTTGGTGAGGCCTCCCATCCCTCAAAGCCAGAGAATGGAAAGGGATATCATGTTTGGTCTGATTTGAATCTGTGCAGAGAAGGAGCAAAGGCTAATTTTTTGGAGCTCACATGACTGCTTCATACCTGTAGGAAGTCTTTGAAAAAAACCTAACAATAGATAAACAAAAGCCACTTTACTATGATAAAGCCTTAGTGTGGAGGATGGACATGTGACTACACACAAGATGGCCTACCAATGTAGCCCAGACTCACCCACTGACAGGAGGGGCGGCAGTGCCTTGGCCCCTAGCGCAAAAGAAGCTGGGTACTGGAGAACCAGTCTCATTTTATTCTTCCAATTACCACTTCCTTTCCCTGGGGTAGAGTGAGAAAGGGTAGGATGAGCCTGACCTGTTCCTTCTACCCAGGAGGTCAGGAGTAAGGAAGAAGCACGCAGCCCCAGAGTTATGCGTTAGTCAGAGAAAGAAAATGCAGCTTGGGTTATGGTTGTGGGCCATGTCCTCACAAAGCAGGGCCATCACGAAACATTTCCAGCAGGGCATTTCTTTCTTCCCCTTGCATGAGATGGGGAAGGCATATCTTGAGTGGGTTCCAGTGACAGTCTTTGGGCAGTCAGGAGTAAGAACAGGTGGGAGAGAAAGAAAGGCCCTCGCTGGGCAAGAGCCAGGCAACTGGGGCCTCTGAGGCTTTGGAAGTAAAGCTGACTTAACTTGACTCCATCTCTCCAGGACCTTATTAAAAGAGCAAAAAGGATAATGGGGATTTTGCAGGACAAGAGCAGAATAAGGCTGAGTTTGGGCTGTCTTCTGCATTCAAAAGAAAAAGAAGGGCCAAATATGGAAATGGACTTCATTTCTAAGCACGAAACTTCATCACTTTCATTGGTAGCCATCTGGCATGCAGTGTTCTGTGGCATTTCTCGAAAATGACTGGCAACCTCCAACAGTTTCTTTGGTACTGCCACTGAGAAGCCTCCATCCCTAGCAATGTGCTAGGAATGGTCAAGGCTCAACATGGGCAGGTAATGATACTCATATTAACTGTACCTTTTTCAATTCCATTACAGTGAAGCCCTCATCTCTGTGTGATACTTTCAGCTACATATTCAGAAATTCTTTGTTTTGCCTCCTTCTCATGAGGCTTCTTGAAAGAGATGCCAGTAATAGGGAAGAATAACAAACATACACATATAAATCTCCTTCCTTCCTTTGGGTTTCCATGTCACTGTACTCACGTATCCCCATAGGACTTACTATATGGTACTATAATTATCTGTTTACGTGTCTGTCTCTTCCAGTATATTTTAGCACTTAGAGGAGAGACAATATGTCCATTTCGCATATGCATCCTCATTCCTGGGCACAGATGCCCAAGGAAGACTTGAAGGGACACGTTTTTCAGTTTTATTCTTTCTACCCTTAATATAGTTGGTTCATAATGGGTAAACCAATCACCTGTTTTCAGAATATAAATAAAATTATTAACTCTTTAAAAAGTAGATGATTCTGAAGAGGAGTTTTCCTCCTAGGAAGTATGAATCTTTCTGAAGGTCTAGGAGAGGAACCAAGCCAATACCCAACGCAGGTCTGACCAATAGCCCTGGGATACTTTCCACAGCATAAAAGTGCTCTGGCATTCTAGCCAACATGTGAAATTGGCAATCAATTTGATGAACTTAATCCAAGAATTTATTCAGGCTTTTAAGACATCAAACGGAATGTCTCAGGGTTTTAGTATGCAAAAATATACACATGAATAAAATCGCACACACAAAGATTTGAGAGGCTGATAAAAGTTTATAATGATCATGTGAGAAGTTTACACTGGAGAGAAGAGAAAACATACATAACCAAGATTTGTACAGAGCTAAGCTCTGAAAAGCAGGGCAAGCCCTCATAACATTACAAGAGAAAAGCATTTTGATTGAGTAGATAGTTTCTGTTGATTTGTTAGTATGAATAAAACCGTACTTGTCATGGATTTCTAAACCTGCTGCCCTGTGTGAGCACGCATACCCTCTGCTCCCTAACACCTGGTGACGACAAATGGCCAAGTGAAATGGATGCATCTCTACATCTCAGGTCATGCCATGGCTACATTATGCATGGCAACATTTGCTCAGGAAATTCTGTGTCAAACATTGTTTGACACACTTTTTTCCAAGTGAAAAACTTGGACTCTATCTTGAGGACGTCTTCGAAGGTTTTGACTTGAATCACATTTTCCTAAAGAAGTTTTCAGACCATTAATGCTGTGATGTGGAGTAGCTTCACTAGTAGGCAATGCTCTCTGAAGCTCTCTAGGCGCTGATGTTTGAGTTGACATTTGCATAGCCTCCTCCAGAATCTCCCTTGCAGACATTTCACTATTAAAATACACATGTAAATACAGGGTGGTCATAAAGTTTGTGTGCAATTTAAAATAATGTGTCATTTAAAATTGCAGATAAACTTTATGGCCACCCTGTAGAAAGAAATTTTGGGATATCTGGATACAACATATGTTTTCTATTTTATTGTCCCCCAAACAACAATATTCATTTTATTAAACGAGTTAGATGTCACTTCTGGAAGGCAGTGTATCCCAAGTTCAGAATCCAAATAGTCTACTTTAAAAAGCAAAAGAACATTGTTTAATATTCCCTTGGGAGATCCTTGGAACCCAGTTTGATTGACATTGACTTAAGAAATTAGAGTTTTAACTTATGAAAACGTCTTTTATAAGGGAGCTTCAAAGACCCACGCTTCCTTTGATAATCAAATAAGGAAACACATAGTAATCATTTGATAATTTTCTATAATTAGAATTATGAAAAATCCTGAGAACAAGGGTGTACCTATAAATGAATCCTATAGAACTCTTCCCTTCAAAAGTCTGAGTATTTCTCATTTCAATTAAATAACAGATGGAAAAGAACTAATGGTTTCTTACCTTGAAGATCTAAAGCTTAAAAGGAAAGGAGTAAGTTTTTCAATTGTATATAGAATGTTATTTTGAACCTTATTTTAGAAATATTTTATAATAGGTTATACAATCATTTCCCTTAAATCTTGAGTTTTCATAATGCACATTATTAAGCAGCAAATCAAATAAATAAATTAATTAAAGAACACAAATTGAGTTGTTTGGACCAATTATGTAGAATAAGTTTGAAATCTTTAACTGGCACCACTAAAGTAAATAAAAGCTCTGTGCACAGAGTTAAAGTGCTTCATGTGAGAAGCAGGCCTTTATTTTTTCACTTGACATTGGTGGTTGGCATGGAACTGCCAGCCATGATATTGGGGGCAAAGAGATGAGTCAGGATCTCAGTATGTGGCCTGAGGAGCTAATAGCAACATGTATAACTTTGCTTCACCAACTTATTTTTAGCTTGCAATAATGAAATACACTTAGATAATTAAAAACACTTATAATTGAAAGCCCCCAAAGTACACGTATTTTATTGTGTAAATATAAAATTCTCTTGCTTTTAATAAATTTTCTTCCATTAAAGCAATCATTATTTTAACATTTGGGACTCTCATATTGTTAAAAAAATATGTTATTTATTTATTTATTTTTTTTGAATTAAGTTTTCTACTTACTCTCTCGTAAATGCTGATTGAATGGAAAATGTTAATAACTCAATTAACTATATTCATAGTGAGATCTTGGGTATTCAGACTATGATGCCATTGTGATAGGATGGCAATTCATCTAGTAACAGCAATCTCCTTATTTAAAACACTCCATACTTGTCAAAAATCAATGTTTAAGACTCTCATCAAGCATCCTTTTTGAATTTTTTTTCTTTCTGTCTGCTATAATATTTGGCGTCTAGATACTTGAAAATAAGCACTTTCATTCTGCTATACCATTTTTTAAATGTTGTTACATTTATTTAGAACACCCTTTGTTATCTTTTTAGCATGGCAACATTTGCTCATTTGGGCCAGTTCAATTTCCATATTCTCCAGGATGGTCTTCTTTAAGAAAAATCAGTTATCCTTCATGTCATGCTGATCATGACACTACCATTGGACTTTTGTTGTTTGAAAGTTCTGCAGTGGAGTGATAGTGCAGATTTTGGAGTCAGATGTAGGAATATATGTATAGGTTCATCTCTCAGAAGTTGGCTGTGGGATCTTAGACAAGTTATTTAACCATTCTTAATCTCATTTTACTTAAGGCAAAATGAGATTAGCCGCCCTCCAGGAAATTTTTGAGGCCTGGGGATAAAAGACAATATACGTTACTTTAGAAAAGTATATAATAGACAATACACCTTTTAGTAAATGGTTATGATTATTTCTAGTATATATGTGTCTTAAGGTCAGAGACTGCCTTCTTCATGTTAATGCATTCAACATGTCAAAATCCAGAGCAGGGTAGTAGCTTAACAAAGGTAAGTGATTGAATGAATGAACAACAAAGTATCAGAGGGAAAGTAAAATCACCTCTCCTGATTTTACAGGCTATACTTTCAAAGTAATGAAAAGACCTCATGTCCATTTCTAAAGCCTGTTATAATTTAAAGAGAAAATAAGCAGGGTTTTCAATTAGTCAAGAGACTGATATTCAAGAACTTGGGAAATTTTATTCTTTTTTTTTTTCTTTTTCTTTTCTTTTTTTTATTAAATCATAAAGAGGTAGATCATGTATACATTAATGCATTTATGGGGTACAATGTGCTGATTTCATATATAATTTGGAATGCTTACATCATACTAGTTAATATATCCCTCACCTCATTTACTTATTGTGTTAAAACATTTATACTCTATACTTAATAGATCCGACATGTACCCTTGCAATATGCACCATAGGTGTGATCTCACCATTCACCCTCCCTCCATCTGACCTCCCCCCTCTCCTCCCTTTCCCCCCTTTCATCTTGGGCCATAGTTGTGATCTATTCTTCATATGAAAGTGTGAATCATTGTAAATTGGTTTCATAATAGTACTGAGTACACTGGATACTTTTTCCTCCATTCTTGAGATACCTTACTAAGTAGGATGTGTTCTAGCTCCATCCATATAAACATAAAACAGGTAAAGTCTCCATCTTTTTAAAAGGCTCCTTAATATTCCATGGTGTACATATACCATAATTTATTAATTCATTCATGGGTTGATGGCACTTGGGCTTCTTCCATGACTTGGCTATTATGAATTGAGCTACAAACAACAATCTGTTGCAAATATGTTTGTTATAAAGTGATATTTGGTCTTTTGGATATACTCCTAGTTGAGGAATTGCAGGATTGAATGGCAGTTCTACTTTTAGATCTCTGAGTATTCTCCATACTTCTTTCCAAAGGGACATATTAGCTTACATTCTCACTAGCAATGCAGAAGTGTTCCCTTTTCTCCATGGTCACGCCAACATTTGTAGTTTTGGAATTTTGTTATGTAAGGCTCTCTTACTGGAGTTAGATGATATCTCAAAGTGGTTTTGATTTGCATTTCTCTGATGATTAAAGATGATGAGCATTTTTTCATGTGTTTGTAGGTCATGCGCCTGTCTTCTTCAGAGAAGCTTCTGTTCAAGTCCCTTGCCCACAATGAAATGGGACCATTTGTTCTTTTCTTATTGATAAGTTTGAGATCTCTGTGGATTCTGGTTATCAAACCTTTGTCAGAAACTCAGAAACATAACCTGCAAATATCCTCTCCCATTCTCAGGGCTGTCTGCTTTCTTTACTTACTTGTTCTTGGCTGTGCAGAAGCTTTTCGAAGAAAAGTTTAACTGTATTCCATCATCACTGGGGGTGTCTTAACCATAGGAATTGTTTAGAAATGTTTGTAATTACTTTTCTGATAATTTGGGAGAGGAAAGGGAAAGATATGATAATCCCTGAAACATCTAAAAAGTCAGCAGTCATCAGTATGCTTGCCTACTAAAGGTGGGAATTTTACTTTAGAAGTTATACCCTAGAGATGTCTTTAAAACTAGAAAACTAATGGGCCAGGTAATCAGAGGGTTATAGAATCTTAACCCTTGACTCCTAAATCTTAGCCCATTTTATTGAGTACCCTGACTGTGATGGTTAATTTTATATGTCAACTTGGCTGAGGCTCAGTGCCCAGTTATTTGGTTGACATTATTCTGAATGGTTCTGGGATGGTGTTTTTGGATGAGATTTACATTTAAATCAGTGGTTTTTGAGTAAAGAAGATTGCCCTTCATATGGGGGTGGGCCTCATCCAGGCAGCTGGAGGCTTGAATAGAACGTAAGGATAACCTTCCCAGAGGTAAGAGAGAATAATCTAGCACATGGCCTTTAGAATTGAACTGTGACTCTTTCCTAAGCCTCTAGCCTTCCGGGCCTCCATCAGGTTTTGGACTACCTAGACCTCCAGAATCACATGAGCCAATTTGTTAAAATAAATCTTACTCTGTCTCTCTCTCTTTATACACACACACACACACACACACATGCATGTGCACACACACACACACTCACACATCCTATTGCTTCTGTTTCTCTTGAAAACCCTGGACTAATAGGGTGTATAAGACCTATTTTATAAATTGATGATTATCATGTTAATTTTTTTCTTGCAAAACCATTAAGGAAACTTAGCCCAACTTTCACCCAATGATTTTCAGATTCTGTATCTATCCAATGGAAGGCCTATATTAGAGTTGCCTGAGAGGGTTATAAAATTTCATAGTTTTAGGTTCTACCTCAGATATTTTGAACAAAATCTCTATGGGTGGTACTTGATGATCTGTATCCTCGAGGTTCTTCTAATTCGTGTGCACCTAAAAGTTTGAGAACCACTGGTTTCTACGGATGTATTTCCGATTGTTTGGGTACTGAAATTACTGAAGAGGAGATTATTATAACTAAGATCAAAACTAGTAGCTGCAAAAGGAATCAGCAGAAGGAATAACATTTAGATGATAAATTCTATGTGGATTTTATATCTTCTTCTACATATGGGTTGTGGGGGATTATGCATTTCTTTCAAATATGGGATCTAGTTGTTGTTGGATGTGATTATATGACAGATTCAAATTTAAAACATCACAGAAATAACCTCAATTGCTATTCTTTGATTCAAAGGGAAATGGTGAAAATACCAAGGGGGATGTACAAAAGATTTACATGACTGAGGCACATAGAGAGGATGTGTGGGACTGTAACTGGGACCTGGTTCAGAAATATGGCCACAAGAACTGATGGAGCACATGTGGTATCCTCCTTGTGGCTGTGGCCAATCTTTAATTCTCTAAAGAAGAGTAGGGGAAGAGGGAGAAGGATGGACCCTGTCTCTGTTGTGTAGAAGCCAATATAATGCACAGCATATGGGATATGTTTTTCATCAACATTATGCCAAAAAGATTTTGACCCACCTAGTTGCAGAAATGAGTAGGTTTGCAAAACAATTATCATATGGAATAGATTATGAAGAAGGTCATCTGAGCATCTGGCTTACTGAAACTCCACATTTGCTATAACTCTAGGACCTAAGAATAGCAATTCCCATAACAGATTAAGGCCAATAACGTATGAAGAATGACTTATTTTCACCCAGGGTGACCCTCATAGTTATTAACATGGTATTGATTTCCTGTTTGCTTTTTCTGAGTTGACGTGGAAAAAGATCTTTAACCTCTAGAAAAGTCATGAAGACTAAATAGTCAGACAAATTAATGTTGATGAAAGAACCTAATTCTTTATATTCACTTTGACTTTTCTGTGAGCTATTCATATGGGCTGATTAATTTTTCACTGGTTAAGTTCAAAGTGATGACAAGTAGTAAAGTTCAGCTTAAAGAGCTTGGAAGCTCCACTTTCTCTTTTATATCCAGAAATTTTTGGAAATAAGAACACCATGCAAAATCCTTAAAAATTTGGACTACATAAGATATTTTTAAATTAAAGGAAGTAGACTAACATGTTTTCTGTTCATATAAATACAGTCAAATTATTTAGCAATTTTAGCCAGGCCTGTGAATTTTAGGATCTATAAATTATAAATTTATTTGTAAAACCTATGGGGAGTGAATTGACTATGAAAAAAGAGGCTGACATCTTATGGTTACTACTGAAAACAAATAGTATCTACCCTTTGTCCCTGAAAAAAAAAAAAAAAAGAAAAAAGCAAAACTAGTTGTAAGACCTGAAAGGCATTTTAAATTTTATTTGGTTTATGGGACAGGGTGAAAAATAAAATGGATGTAATGAATCATCAAAATTGTTGTGATCTAGGAGTCAACAAACTAAGGCCTGTATGCCAATTCAGCCCACTGCGTTTTTAATATGGGATGTGAGCTAAAAATTATTTTTAAGTTCTTAAAAGGCTATTAAAATATATGCAGAAGAATGTGCATCAGAAGCCATGTGTAGCCCACAAAGCCTAAAAATTTACTATCTTTTCTTCTATCATTTTCTAGAATGTAGTGGCCAGTCCTGTCTGCAGATCTGTGCAGACCCAGGCTCACCATGGTGTACATATACCAACTGAGGCTAAACAGGAAAAGATTTGGAACCATTCTGTTATCCCTGTGATCTCTGACAAACTGCATGTCTGTTCTGAGACTGCTCCCTTATCTTTGACTTTAGGATAATTAAACCTGACCAGACTTAGGAATAAAATGTACCTGTTGACCAACCTCTCCTCCCCAACTCACCCACACCCAGCCTTTGGCAGCCACTATTTATTCCCTATTTCTATGAGATCTGGTTGACAGTTGTACAACAGAGTGACTATGGTTTACGATAATGTTTTGTATGATTAAAATGGCTGGAAGAGGATTTTGAATGTTCTTAACACAAAGAAGTGACAAATATTTGAGATAATGGATTACACAATGTATACGTGTATCAAAATATTCATACTGTAGCTCATAAATATATACAATTACTGTATCAATGAAGAACAAAATAAAACTTAAAAAATAGAAGAAAAGAAAATGGGGGTGTTTGAAAACTATCGCTTGCAACTAGGTTTGTGTAAGTAATATCTAAAATTTGTGGCTTCTTTCTTGGAACTGGAGTCTGGGGCTCCTGCCCAACCCCAGCTCCTTCACAGGCGAAAGACGTGTGTCACACACTCATTCACAGCTTGCTCCTACCCCACACCATCTCTGGCTTCCTCTCCTTTCCCCCCTCACGGAGTTTCCTCCATGGATCTCCAATATATCTAGTCTGCTCTTTGTTTCTGCTTCTCAGAAGGCCTGAAACAACACAGCAGGGCCGTTTGCCCTTCTCACTGAGTCTTCTGCCACTGATATTGGCTGGGAGACAGCTTCTGGCCTGTGTGTTCCTCTTCTCCCTCCCAACATGCCTCAATTCCCCCAAACCCAAATTTCTTCCCCATGGAGTGGACACCTCCAAAAGGCCCTTTATTCCTCCTGAACTTCTACCACCACTGGTGCAGATTCTTCTGTCCAAAACCTTGAGTGTCTGTCCTCAGGAGACAGCATGCTATCCGCAGCTTCTTGAAGGACCTACTTGGGAGTTCTGCTTCACAGTGAGCCCCATGGTGTTGAGGAACATTCTCAGAATGTAGTGGCCTGTCCTGTCCTGCAGATCTGTGCAGACCCAGGCTTAGCAGGGCCTCTGGAAGTCGCTATTCATTCGGTGAATCTTCATAGGTATTCAGTTAATCTTTACAAAGATTCCATGAGGTATGTCATGTTAGTATCCTCTTTTTACGGTTGAGGAAATAAAGGATGGAGTATTTAAATAACTTGCCTAGAAACCTAATCCTACAGAAGCAGGAATGGTGCCAAGGCAAAGTGAGAGAGAGGAGGGAAATGATTCTTAGAGGAGAGGATTTGTTCAATGAAGGCCTTTCTTTTGTAATCAGAGACTTGAGTTCCTCCCTTCCTCCTCCAATTTTGAACCTACTTTTTAATAATTAATTTGTTTATATTTTTTTGATCAAAATGCATGTGTTCCAACACAATATTTTCTTTTTATTTATTTGCACGCTTACTTGCTTGCTTGTTTGATGATAGAAGATCTTCCGAGCGGCAGGATTTTCTGTGACCCTAAGTCTTTCTTGCGTTGTCCACTCGTGGCTCTTCCTGCACTGACACCTAAAACCCCACAGCTCCTGAACATTCTCAGTTTGCAGATATACCAGCTTCAACCACTAACCCCAGATACTTGGAAAATCTAGTTACTTACTCTTTCTTGTTTTTTGTCTTTAAACAAGAATTAAAAGTATATACAAACTCTTTAAAAGCCATACACCATTCAAAGCTGGGACAGATGGATGAGTTTCTGGACACCCCACATGAACCTTCTGGCAGTGTCACCTGTGTGCCAGGAAGGGGTGGTGATGAACATGCCCAGGAAAATCCTTGTAATGTCACCAGCGTGGGGCCCTCCTGCTACCCAGCACGTTGGAACAGAGTTAAATGGAGCCTCAAGGATTTGTGCAGGTGGAGTGGAACAAAAGAACAGGAACAGCTGATCAGCTTTAAATGTCTAGGAGGCTAAAGCAGGATTAACCTTTTTGGCTTTTGTGCTGATGAGATTTAGGGAGCCCTGCACGTCGCCCAGCTTAGAAGCAGATTTTTTTTGCTAAGTAAGATTTGTACTGTTTCATAAATATTAGCCTAGACTTACACCACTAGTTTAAAATAATAGTTCCTCTGAGTTAAATGCTGTGTGTTAATTTCACGTTCTTGTTTGAATTAGTTGGTTTGATAATAGGATAAAAATCTTTGTCGATTTTCATATCAAGCTGTGCATTGCTGGGAAAGATAAAACAGCACAAACATTTTCTCCAACTTTGTTTTTCAGTTTATCTGTGGATGATTTTATCTCTCTTCTAACAGGATCATTAAGTACCTGTTTGTAACCTTGCTATATGCCAGACCCTTCATTTTCTATGTACCTATTGAATTCTTAAAGCATCCTATGTTAAAATGAATACTCAGACGTTCAGAGATGTTAAGTAACTTGCTTACAGTAGGTGGCAGAGCCAATTTTAGGGTCATCTATTGTGACTCTAAACCCAGTGCTTTATTCCTTCACGTGTTAATATATTTACTCTGGAGACTCCATAGAAAAGTGGATCATGGGCCTTGGAGGCAGAAAACCCATGGTCAAAAGGCAAGTCTGCTACTACTACAACATGTGATCCTTGCAAGTCGTTTAATCTAAGACTCAATTTCCTTTTCTGTAACATGGAGATAATTTTCAACACACAGAGTTGTTTTAGTGATTACATGACATAGTATAGGTAAAATATTTAACATCCTGCCTAGTATATCCCTAGCTCTCATTCAATGGTATAATTTTTTTTTTTTTTTAAATACTTTTTACTGGTTTAAGTAAGGCTATTTGATGTTCTTGGTACAGTTAACACTTTAGTAACTCATGAGGAATGATCTTTTATTTTTTAAAGTAACACTCTTTTCGAAATGTTTCAAACCCTCTCAGATTTTTCATTTTATTTCATATTTTCCCATGATGGACTTCTACTGTACACCATCCAGGTTTTGTAAGAGGGGAGAGAGGAACCTAGATATTGTACGTTTATTTAAGAATTATTTTTGTTACAGTTTTCATCAGTCCAGAACAGAAAGCCCAGGCCAAAGCTAATAACTCTGTAGCATAATCAGGATTTGGACATTTGGAGATCTGAACTATGGGATAAGATGTCAAGTAAAACTTGAAGGACGGACTCCCCTTTCTACTGATAGACTCTGGGCCCTGTCCTGTGGTGTGGTACCATCAGAGAAAACTTCTCTATTAGGAAGGACTTTGGGACCTTCACTGACCTACCCCTGGAGGGGCCTTACCTACTCTCATGAAATTCCAATTTGTAGGAAAAAGTGTACAGTTTTTAGGCCATTTTCAAATGCTACACGAGTTAGTTTGAGTCTTATCTAATGAGTATACCTAGAATTCCAGAGTTAGACTTGTCTCACACTAAAGAAGATGTGTATTGAAGAGTTAGTGAGTTTGTATTCATAACTTGATACATACTCTTCCTTTTTATTAATATTAACATTTTTTTTTTTTTTTTTAAGACAGAGTTTCACTTTGTCACTCTCTGTAAAACAGTCTCCCTCTTGCCCGGCTGGTCTTGATTTCCTGAGCTTAGGTGATCCATCTGCCTCGGCCTCCCAGAGTGCTAGGATTATAGGCATGAGCCACTGCACGGTGCTATTTATTTTCTTAAGCTTTGTTTATTTTGTTGGTTCCAGCTACCTGTTGTCCTAGGATAGATCGTAACTTTTGTTTCCTACAAAATAATGACTCCTTTTTACTTATAACGTCTCCCCTTTAGATGCCTAAGCAATATGTGTTGTTTATTTAGAGAAAACTTATGTGTATATGAGAGAGCCATTTTCTGGCTTTGTAACATTACCATTTGACTCTAGTGGCAAATCATGCTTACAATATCCTTTGTCCTCTGAATCAAACCATATAATTTCCATCACTGTCAATGCTTCCCAGAGATGGAGACTACCACAATGTGCTGATTGGATTTCGTAAACATTTGGTTCTGCTCCTATTACATGCATATCATCATGTGAAATATATTAAGTACAAAGCCTTAGGCCCTCATAGCCTGAGGATTTATTCGGTTTGTCCCCTTTATTCATCTTTGTCTCAGTGCTTGGAGACGCATTTGTGCACAGATTGCTGTGAAAATGCCCATTAACACCTAGAGAATATGAGAAATGGCTTGGGCAGATGTAGGCAGCTGATGCTGATTTGGGTTAACAGCCTTTTCATGTCAATGTCCATGTACTGGAGCTGATCAAAAATAAGATTGTTCCATCACACAAAACTTATCTGCTGCTTGCATATGTATTTTTATCTAAGTATATATGAACCTAGAGAAAGACATAGAAGGGTGGTCACCTTTTAACAATTGGTTGTCACATGTGGCTTGGATGGCAATGATTATTTACTATTTTCATATATAACTTTATATTGTTTTGTCACCTCAGACACTTAGTACTTTAAGAAAAAAGCCAATGAGATGAAGCAAAAGACAAAGTTTAACACTAGACAAAGTCAATGCTTTTCAAGATTTAATGTGGATAGAGTTCAGCTGTGAATCCTGTTAACTGAGTATTCTGATTCAGTAGGTATGCGGGGAGTCTCTGTTACTACAAGTCTAATCATCTCCCAGTGACGCCAATGTCATGGATCAATCTAGAATTAGAACTGGGAATGGACAACAGGACTTGGTTGGACTTGGTCCTCATCAATAAAAATAAGAAGGAGGCTTGGCACCTGTAGCTCAGTGAGTAGGGCACCAGCCACATACACTGAAGCAAGCAGGTTCGAGCCCAGCCTGAGCCTGCTAAACAACAATGACAACTGCAACCAAAAAATAGCTGGTCATGATGGTGGGCATCTGTAGTCCCAGCTACTTAGGAGGTTGAGGCAAGAGAATCACTTAAGCCCAAGAGTTTGAAGTTGCTGTGAGCTGTGACACCAGGGCACTCTGCCCAGGGCAACATAGTGAGACTATGTCTAAAAAAAAAAAAAAAAAAAAAAAAAAGAGAAGTAAATAGTGTTGTCACTGTTCCATATCAGTTCTTCTTTAAACAACAATCTAGTAATTTCTCAAAGCTAGATTAAATTTAAAATATTTCATTAAACCAGACTAGAGAAAAGGCTTATAAGCGCTCAATTCCTGCAGCACAGTGTTTGCAGAATAAGGATTCTACATAACCACTTTATTACATTTAAACCAATCAAGCCTGAGTGTACTATAAACACATTTGCTTTGGAAGAATTTGATACAGTCTGTGTCCTCCAAGGATTTATGCTCTTGTCATAGAGATAAGACTTAAAAACCATTCGTGCCTGGTGGAGAGTAGCATTGTTTGCAGGAAAATGGGGGACATGACAGTTTAAAGTCAAGCATGAAATAAAATACAAGGGGCATGCAAAGAAGACTGGGATCGCCCAGGTGGGCTCTGAACTTGAACTAAGTTTATGGGCGCAGAAGCACTGGATGGTGTGAAGAGGGCAGGCTGCCTCTCTGAGATGAAGTCATTGTCTCTAAGGTGACTCTTGGGTGCTTGAGAAAAGCTTAGAGGTTTTTCTTGCTTCAGGTTTCATGCAGCCCATGGAGGATTAGCTGCTGATTAGCCAGGAATTGCTGACTAGGATCAGCTCTGTTCAGCAAAATCTCATTCTCCCCATCACATCCTCATATTCAATTACTCTGACTAAAATAAGTATTTGGGTTGTGTCTGCCAGATGGTCAGCTTTCTTTTCTCCAGAAGAGCTGTTCATTAAAGTGGATTAGGTAGAAAAATACTTGGTAGAAAATGTATAAATAAATGAATTACTTATTATATCTTTGTGGTATTATTTGAAGATCCCATAAGGGAAATAGAAAAGGACAGAAGTACTGTTGAGCTCCAATTCCTGCTGTTTTCAAACCAGAGCAGGCAGACAGCATCTCGGACTGCCTGTATCGTTTGATATCACTCTGGGAGCAAACTTGTGGCATGTATAGTTCATGTCTTATTGGCAGTATGGATTTTTAGTAATATTTTGTCTATTGTTATTCAAATGGATAGCTGTTAAAAATACCACTCGCATTTGATTTCTCAAGGTATGTTTTTTTTGCAAATGACTGTCTCACATAGAGACCCGTTTTTTTTTTTTCCTACTAGAAGACAAAACATAATTTGTTTGAAATCCAATAAGAAGAAAGAACTTCAGTGACAGAAATTGGATTTATATTAGTTTTTCAGAGTTGTGCTTATGGCATTAGGTTGAGGTTACTCATATTACCATATGCAATTAAAATACAGCTACTTGTTCCAAATAGAAGGGCTGGATTTCTCACATTTTCAATTAGCTGACATGAATTGGTGAGAAGCTCATGCAATTAACCAGCCAAGTCTATGACCAGTGGCAGTGTGTATATCAATATACAAGCCATTGCAAATTAATGCTAATGGTACCAAGTCAGTGAATTTATAGTTACTTGAACTTTCTTTGAGTAAAAAAAATTTTTTTTAATTATTAAATCATAGCTGTGTACATTAATGCAATCATGGGGCACCATACACTGGTTTTACAGACCATTTGACACATTTTCATCACACTGGTTAACATAGCCTTCCTGGAATATTCTTAGTTATTGTGTTAAGAAATTTATATTCTAAATTTACTAAGTTTCATATGTACCCTT
>CAUYPK010131941.1:0-11652 GCA_963574355.1 Loris lydekkerianus
GTGATGCTTTACTAAGAATAATGTCTTCCACTTCCATCCAGATTAATATGAAGGATGTAAAGTCTCCATTTTTTTAAATAACTGATGTAGAGCAATGACTTGAATGAGATAAGGGAATTATTAATACCAAGGGGATACAGAACAGAAGAGCTTTCCAAGGAAGGAAAGCTTTGCACCTTTCTAGTGCAAAGGTCCTACGACATAAGCTTATCTAGAGCAAAAACGTAAAAGGGAAATCGGTGGCCTTGTGTGCCTCACAGAAATCTTTGGCTAGGACCCTGAATCACATGGAGAGTGACTGTAACATTTTAATCACAGGAGTGACAAGACCTGATTGCCCTCCTCCCCTTTTAAATTACCATATTTCACCGTGTATAATGCATTTGTTTTTGTCCAAAAAACAACTTTTTTTTTTTTTTTTTTTTTTTTTAGGGGAAGCATGCACATCCTACATTCTGTATCTACACAAATATTTTAAATTCTTTTATTTATGCATATGTGTTAAAAGCATAACTCAAGAAAGCAATAATGATATCTGTATTCAAAATAGTACTCTGGAATACGGTAATTGGTTTCGTTGAACTTACAATAAACTTGCAATGAAAGCATTTTTGGCCAAGGAAGAAGGATGTATTTCTCTTGACTTTAGGTGGGAGCTGGCAATCTGGTCGATACTTTTACAAAAATTCTTAGAAAATTCCTTGGAAAGTGTCAACATGGTTTTTATACACACTTTATGATTTCAATTTGAATTTAAAAATTACAGTAAAAGATTTGTTTCCTGAAAGCTTGGGTCAAAAATGTGGGTGCATATTATACACGGGTCTACATGGCAAAATATGGTAATAGACTTTATTTTCTTGAGCGGTTTTAAGTTTATAGAAACATTGAATGGAAGCTAATGTGCTATTGGAGAAGGTGCTTCCTAACCCTGCAACTATGGGCTCTGAAAGGTTAGAGGTCTTGGCACCTACAGCAGGCATATTCTAATGGAAGCAACAAAGTCTTATCGAACTGTATATTGCCATAGCATTTTGGAGTCCTTTGTCTAGGGAGCTGGTGAGAAGACGATTAATCATATTGGTAGAAGTGACTAATTCTGATAGGAGGAAGGGGCAAATCTGCTTTTTTATAGCTGAAGTAGGGAGGAATATTTCAGGTACCAGGTGACACACGTGGATACCTCTTAATGTGTCCTGGCTTACCTGTGAGTGATAGGTGCAGCAGGTCTCACCCCTGAGAATGGTATGGTGACCATGGACTCAGATCCTTCAGAAATGAACGTTTGATTTACACTAAGATACCAATACCTGCATAGGCATCAGCTGGGGGAGGGAATTTAGAGTGAATGGTGGGGGAAGATGATGAGTCCTGACTGTGGCCATCTCACTAAGTTTACACCAAGAAGAGGTCCGTGGGGCCAGGATAGGTACAGAGGTGTGGATCTGTGCAGAGCAAAGCCAAACTATGGGGGAATGGGGGTTTGTGGGAAGCATCCCGAGACAAACAGCTCCAGCGCCCCCTTCAGACAGACACAGGGCTCACACCGAAACGGTGCTTCTGCTGGGCTGTTCCCAGCATGGTGGGGTTCCCAGAGCTGGGAAATTTCCTGTCTCCAGTAAGTATCCTTGTCTCATGAGCCTGCATTAGTCTGGCTGTGACATTCTCAGAACTGTGCTGCAGTCTGAGGCTCTTAATTCTCCTTTCCTCTCTCTCTTCTTTCAGATGGCAGACCTGCCTTGTGGCCGAAAGGCCTGACTCAGACCCTTCAGAAATGAAAGTTTGTCTTTCTGCACGCCTTCATGAGCATCTCCCCCAATATATCTCTTGCACATTCTAATTTCAAGTCAGCATCTGTTTCTGATCACAAATAAGGTATGTATGCTGTAATTATCAACTCCGTGTAGCTTAAGAGTCCCGCGTTGCTATTAATCTTGTCTACTTCTCCCAACTGGTCTTTTTCCTTCCTCTCCTTCTGGATTGCATTAAACAAACAAAAAAAAAGACTCCTTTATTTTATATACTCTCCCCCCCCCCATTTTTTTGGCATTTCACTTTAGTAGCATTTGAAAGTTAACGTTTAACTTTCAAGAAATACTTTTCCACTTCACATATGGTATAAGAAACGTGCAATGGAACACACACAATTCTTCCTTCCTGGTTTTTGAGCCTTTTTTTAAAGTATATTTTACTTCTGCACTTGCTATAAACCCTACAACACATTGTGCTACAAATTCTATAACACAACCATGTGCTACAACACATCACCATAATTTTTATTTCAAACAGTCAAATATCTTTTACAGAGAATAAAAAGGATTAAATGGCTTTAACAATTATGTATCCATTTACTTTTTCCAGAGCTCTTTGTTAATTTGTGTACAGCCAATATTCAACTTGAAAAACTTTCCATCTCTGTTAAGAACTTTTTAAAATACGTATTTCTTTAGACCTGGTGTGCTGCTGATCAATTACGATTCTGTTTGTCCGAGAAAGTGTTTATTTTTCTTCCTTTGTTTTATTCTGGTAAAGTATAGATATCATAAAACTTACCATTTTCAATATTTTAAATGGTTTAGATAACCATTAGCCTGTTGGAGAGGATTTTGGTTCCATTTGGGCTACTATAAATAAAGCTGCTATAAAATTTGTATACATGTTTCTGTGTAAATGTAAATTTCCTTGGGTCATGTGGTAAGTGTATGTTTAGTTGTTTTAAATAACCCATGAAATTATTTTCTGGAGTGGCTGTACCATTTAACATCCACACAAGAATGCATGAGAAACTGTATCTTGTGCACAGTCTTCGTGTGGCCTTAATTTGCATTTACCTAATGACTAATGATTTTGAACATCACCTCATGTTCTTCTTATCTGTATGTTCTCTTCAGCGAAATGTCTGTACCTTGTTCCTGGTTTCTAATTCAATTCATTGTTTTTTTCCTATTGAGTTCTGAGAATTTTAAAAATATATTCTACATATGTATTCTTTGTGAGAATTATGGCTTGCCCATATATTGAACAAAATCTTGCTGTACATTAAACAAGATCTTGGGAATGCAAGTGATTTTTGGTCCTCAATGACCTCTGGGAATTGCTAATCTTACAGATTCCTGGTGTTAGTTCTAACTTGAAAGTCGTTCTGGCCTATTCTCGTTGGGTTTTGCCTTGTGCATATATAGAAGGGTCTTTAACCAAAGGCTCAAGGAGACCCTTACATGGATTTCTGGAATCCTTTCTCTGTGTTACTTCCTCTTCTGAAGCATTCTTTTTACAATTACAGCTGCCTCAGCCTTTCTAAACTCCAACTTCTTGACTTACTAAGATCATTGGACTCTATTTCTTCTCCATACACACATTAAGGATTATCTTGGGCAGAAAATATTTTTCTGTTTTGTTAGGGTCACTGTCTGGCACTACCAACTGTCCAATGTCTGAAAATAAAAAATTGCACAAATCATGGAAAATGACTAATAGTTTGTTGCATGAGTGAAATTCTTAATTATTTTACCCTCTTCAGGTTAGAAATGAAAAGCTCCTATGCATTTTAATTTTTCTCTTCTTTTTCTTCCCCACATGACTTTTCGATTTGAACTGCATTTATTTATGTTTTAAACCGAAGTTTAGGACTTTATATATATTTGTGTGAATGTCCATCTTATTAGTTTTGTGCGATTTTCTAGCCTATAGATTCCTTTTGGATTTTCTTGTTTCTGTTAGTTCACTTTTTCAGTTCTTGCCATTCTCAAACTCATTAATACTACTTCTCTATAAGAATTCAATGAGTTGCCACTATGTCATTGAACATCTGCAGAGTCATTATGACTTAACTGTGATATGTCAATCAAATATTTTCTACCTGGTTTAACTATACATGGTTGAGTAGTGAAGCCGTCTTTAAATACTGGGTGGTTGCTAGGCTTGTTTGCCACATTTCCAGAGATGCAATTGATGAGAGGGCAATGCATCTTCATGGATATAGATGATTTATTGCCCACGGAACTGCAGGTAGTATACGCTTTTTGTTTACATCGGTTCTTCCTGCTTCCCAAGGTGGGGCAACGTGGAGGGGTCCAAAGTGGAATGCCATACACAGTGGCTCTCCATCACACCTGAGGGACACTCAGTTTAGGAAACTCCCAATTTTATAAGGAACTTCTAGCAAAGATGCCCAACATCCCCTCAAGAAACATCATCTTTACTGCTGTGGAACATAAGTGAATCTACTCCAGAGAGAAAAGGGAGCTTTTACTAACCTGGACTATCTCCTTATACAATTCTTAAATTGACTGTATATGTCTTTGCTTAAAAGGCTCAGAGCATTTAGAAATACCAAAGTTGTGGAAAGAATTGTCTTTGAATAGAAATACAGAAATCTTCTTTTAACTGCAATACAGACTTTTCTTGTATGTCAGGGCAAAAATCATGTGTAGTCAAAATTATCCTCGAATAGTTCTTAAATAATGCAGAAGTAACATTTGTGGGAATTTGTATCTAAAATCCCATACAGTAATTGATATGTCCAATAGATAATAAAGATGAGACCATTCTGATAACTGCACACACTCTGATAATTATTATTGCTCTCTACCTGTCACTATCAAATTTATTTTTTCTCTATTGTCTAGTGTTTGGTTTCAGTAAGTTAATTATGCATATGATAAAACTTCAGTGTATTGAATGTGTTTCTATTTTTTCTGCAAGGATATCATGATGGAATATGTAAATGCATTTTTCAAAAATCATTTTTTATTTCATTACTGGAATTTTCCTGAATTGACAGTTTTGGAGGTCCAATAGTAAGGAAATGCAATTAGTTTGACATGACTTATACTGAGTTTAATGGACGATGATTCCTAAGAATAAGTATTCTTTTTTTGTACACTCAAAAAAGATATATAAAAATGTATCATCTGTATTTTGGGGGGGTGTTGGCTTTACCGACCTTGGTCTTTGACTTCAGAAATCAATTGTTTGTGCCAGCTAACCTCCAAAGAAAAGCAGTTAAGTCTTCAGGATATCATATTTCTCTGTTTTCCTCCTTCATGTCAATTGGCAGATAGGTGACAGTGATAGTATGAATTTGAACACAAATACCATCTCAGGGTGACTATCCTACTTGGTTTTTGAGAAGGGCTGGCCTTAACATCACATTTTTTTAGTTGAACCTCATTTCTAGTTGACTATTTGAAGATATCAGACAAAACAAGTTATAAAAATTCAGACAGTGCAGCACTTACGTGATGCTAATGGTGCTTGGTATGAGAATCAATTGGCTCATATTTTAAACAATTATCATGATCTTCTTATCTTTGCATAGTAGGTGAGAGCCTATAGTCAAGGCCTAAGTGCCAAGGACATTTTGAAAATTTGAGAAAAGCAGCTATGTGGCAAGTTAAGTAATAGTAAAGTATTTGTATAATTCAGGCCAACAATAAAATCAATATCACAATACCTGATACTCAGGGCATTGCCCAGGCAACTGTGTTGGTCAATGACCCAATATATAATGGCTCCAACTTCAAGCACCAATGGTCTGGGGATGGGGTGTGGCTGGGCTTAGCATGTGTGAGGAAGACAGGGAGGGGTGTACCATTATTGATAAAAGCATAGAGTGAGGGAAAGCAAAAGCAGCAAATGAACCAGGTTGAGGGGTACATGGCTTTAAGGAAGGCTACTAAGTGGGGAAACAGAAGGAAAGCTTGTAGGCAAATTATTCAGCGTCTTCCATACCAACCTAAGGAGTGTGAATGAGCAGGTCAACAGAGATATCTTATTAGGCAGTGGGAAGAGAAAAAAGGCTGTGAGCAATCAAGCTTGTTGATTTTCATCCTGAAACAAAATCCCAGTGTGATAAAGTGAACATTGTCACAATGGATCCCTGTTCCTCTGAGAGAATTCCATCTACCTCCAGGTTTCAGGGTAGTTCCTTTTTCCACATACTCACCTGTACTCAATTTTCTAAATAATGAGCTCCCAGAATTCTAGAGGAGGCACCCAGTGTCCAACCTTAATCAATAATATAATTTTAAGTTATTGAACTTTACCTTTTTGTAATCCCCTAGATGTCACAGTTCAGATTTTAAACAGCTTGTGTTTTAGTTGGAGACATGAATATTATGTCAGTTAGCATGAAGCTCAATGATGGGAAATAAAGTGGGAAGCAGTGTCAGAGGTGCTGTGAATTCAGAGAGGCTGGAGTTAGGAAGACTTTGCTGAGAATGTGGTGCTCAAGGAAAGACAGGAAGTGACGCTGGGAGACGGCAGAGGCAGAAAGAGAAGCGCTAAGGCCTTGAAGCAGGAATGAGACAGGCCAGAGAGGGCGTGGCCAGGCGGGCGTGACCAGGTGGGCGTGGCCAGAGAGGGCGTGGCCAGTTGGGCGTGGCCAGGAGATGAGCCAGGAGAAGGCTGCACAGGGCACCAGGCCTTGGAGGTCTCAAGACGACTTTGCTCTGAATGAGGTGGGGATCTGGGAGCTTCTGAATGCTTTTGTGCAGATGAGCAATAAAGTTTATCCGACCGTGTTTTGTTACATCTAAGATACCTTAAATTATAAAGCCCAATATTGTTTTATGCACCCCAGAAAAGAAAAAAAATAATTATCCAATTTAAACTATGGCACAAAGCTTGCTTTCTTGTTCGAGATTCTCATCCTGATTTCAGAGATGTTAAAATATTAAAAAAAGAAAAAGAAAAGAAAGTGTTTAGGAAGCATGGAAGGCAGTACATTTTCTAAACAGCATTCTGTTTGTGGGATTGAGAGCGGACTAGAGAGAAAGCTATAGCAATGAAACTGGCAAGGGTTGAATGTGGTTAGACCCGGGGGTGAGTGTGAGAAATGAGCAGACTTTGGATATGTTTGGGGGTGAGAGGAAAAGCAGCCGTATGGTTTTTCAGTCTTGGCAACAGTGAAAGTTGTCATTTACAGAGATGGGGAAAACTATGGGAGGAAAAGATTTGCTGGTGACAGTCAGACGTCTATCTTGGATGTGGGAAAGGTGAGTGTTCTTTTAAACTTCCAAAAGGAGATATTGTACACACACACACATAGAGTCAATCCTTGTTATTTGTGGATTTTATATTCCTGCATTTGCCTACTCAATAAAATCTGTTTGTAACCTCCAAATAAATACTTTCAGCACATGCACTATTTTCTTTTAGAATGGCTCCAATCTGGAACACTAACAACACCAAAGCTGGTGAGGATTTGGAGCAAAAGAAACTCTCATTTCTTTACTGGTGGAAGCTATATTGGTGGGTTCCTACAAAACTAAACACATTCTTAACCGTGACATCCAGAAAACATACTCCTTGGCATTTACCCCAAGGAGCTAAAAATTTCTGTCCACACAAAAACTTGTACACGGACATTTGTACTAGTTTTGTTTGTAATTGCCAAAACTTGGAAGAAGCTACGGTGTCCTTTAGTAGATGAATGAATAAACTGTGGTGCATCCAGATGCTGGATTATTATTCGAACTATTATTAAGCCATGAAAAGACGTGGAAGAACTTTAGTGCATATTACAACGTGAAAGAAGCCAGTCTGTAAAGGCCACATACTATATGATTCCAACTATATAACATTCTGGAAAAGAGAAAACTATGGAGGCAGTAAAAAGATAGTGGCTGCCAGAGGTTAGGAGAGAAGGAGGGAAAAAGTAGGCAGAGTGAGAGAGGACTTTTAGAGCATAGATCGAATCTGTTCTGTGTGATGGTACGATGGTGGGTTATACATTTGTTAAACCCATAGAATGAACAACGCCAAGAATGAAATCGGTATAAACTATGGACTTTGCTTGGCAATGATTTATCAACATGGATCCATCAATTGTAACAAATGCGCTATTGTGGTGTGGGATGTAGATAGGGCAAGACTTTGTGTGGGGAGGGTCAGGGTGTAGGTGGGCATTCTCTGTACTTTCCACTCAATTTTTCTAATTGAACCTAAAACTGCTTTACGCATTGTATGTTCATTAAAAAATAAGTTTACATTAAAAATGAAAGCCACCGGGAGAAAAGGTGAAGACATGTGAGCTAAGACTTGCTATTCAAAATACAATCTGAAAAAAAAAAAAAAAGAAAAAGAAAAATATATAATCTGCTGACCACAGCATTGGCTTTATCTGGGAACTTTTTTTGTTTGTTTTTGTTTTTGAGACAGAGTCTCACTGTGTTGTCCTTGGTAGAGTGCTGTGGCGTCACAGCTCACAGCAATCTCAAACTCTTGAGCCCAAGCTATTCTCTTGCGTTAGCCTCCCAAGTAGTTGGGACTACAGGCAGCCACCACAATGGCTATTTTTTTGGTTGCAATTGTCATTGCTTCTTAGCAGGCCTAGGCCGGGTTTGAACCCACCAGCTTTGGTGTATGTGGCCGGCGCCCTACTCACTAAGCTATGGGCACCGAGCCATTATCTGGGACCCATCTGATAGAAAATGGATACTCTCCTTCCCAAGCCAGGCCTACTGAGTCTGAACTTGCATTTTAACAAGATACCAAGTGATGCATATGGGACTAAATGTGTGAGAAGCACTGAGTTAGAGGTGCAAGATTAGGGACAAATATAAAATCACCATTTAGATCAGTGGTCTTAAAGAGGCAATTGTTATAAGTCAAAACACCTGCAGGATCACACAGACTGTGAGTCCACATGATTCTGGTACACGGTAGAAGTTACATTGTTTGCGGCACTAGTTTGGAAAAAAGTGAAGACCCTTTAGTCTTCCAAACACACAGAGCTGGCAGGCAAGGAACCCCAGTGCCCACCACAAGGTTGTCATTGAGAACCTTCTTGAGGGGCAGGACCTGTGAACTTTTCATTCTCTGTTCTCTGAACTTTGTTACCAGGAGGACCTTTCCTGGACTTATTTAGTGATGAAAAATCTTACACATCTTCACAGGTTTCTTATTTATTTTTTAAATTTCATATTGATAAGAGGGCACCGATTAGGTTACATTGTTTGTGTTTGTTAATAAGGTACCTGTTGTAGCTGGGTCCCACTCCCAGATGTGGGCTTTATACCTTGCTACTGTGCCCATCAGGTGGGAGAACACCAATCCTCCATCCTCCTTTTCTTTCCCCAACTTGAATTGAGTTTTTCTCTTTTCCAAGGCAGTGGGAAAACGGTTTCCATACTACTTTTGTGTTTGATTCTAATCAAATCTTTGTTGTCTTTGGACAAACATTCTGTTTCAGAGATCCTGATCTCTGTCTCTCTGGGGAAGCGATGCTGTGGACAATTAAATTAAATTGCAACCTGTTTATTAAATAATAATGCATGTCAGTGGCATCATCTTTGAAAACAGCACCTTCTTTATAATGGTTGGGAAAACCAGAGTGTCTTTGTCAGCAGAACAGTCAAGTTGGATTTACTTGCAAGGATGTTGATTATGCAAATCAAATGGGGCATACACTGCAGAAGTCCAGGGATGGCTGGTGGTCGGAGCACAAGCCCTCAGCACCTTCTCCCTCTCCTTTTGTCAGAATTGGTGGAAATGAACAAAGAAATATAGACATGGAAGGATGCTAGCGTCAGTGATGAAAATGAAGATGGGGGCACCATACTTTGTCTCAGAAGGGAAAAGAGCCTTTGGTTCTAAGGCAGATAGGACCGGCATGAAAGCCTAACTCATAACACCCTCCAGGGAAAATGCTGGGAAGTCACAAGGAGCTACAACTGACCCTAAGTATTGGAGTGTGAGGTTGTGAGTAGGGTGTGGGAGAAAGGGAAGAAGAAAGGCAGGAAGGGGAATGGAGGGACGAGCAATAAGGAGGAGGAGGAGGATGGAGAAGGGAGGGGAGAGGAGAGAGGTGATTGCTCCATGTGAAATGGCTTTCACAGCCAGAGTCCGCGACACTTGGAGTCCTACCTGAGGCTCCCCAACTAAATAGAGCATAGTCTGGGCATATCTGAAAATCTGCCATTCCAGCCAAGGTCTTGGTGAAATAATCAATGACTTCAATTGGGTCCTATTATAAAAGAAAATAGATCTGTATTGAACTTAAATTGAAATTAAATTTCAATTTAAATTAAATTGTATTGAAATTAAATTTATTGCCATAAATTAAGAACATTCACAAGTATCAAAAGTATCCAAATTCTGGAGAAATTAGATAGAGAAAGATAAACGCTACAGATTTTGCTTACCAAAGTGTACTTTTTCAATTTATTGTAAACTAAAAATAGCTCAAAAGAAAAAAAAAACACAAAACACTTTTCTTGACTCTGGAAGACAAAACAAAAAGAATCAGTGATGTTTTAAATAAAAAAAAGTCGTGAAATAATTATTTTAGTCCTTTGTTAGTTCAGTTCCATATAATTAACTGGAATTGTTCTGTTTGATGTTCGGTTAGCAATCTTCATTGATACGTCAGCTTCTTTTTTTATTAGTCTTAGAAGATTTTTTTAATCCAATGATAAAAAATCCTCCAATTTATCAGAAACCTATATTTCAGAGTACCTGTCAGAGTCCTTTCTATAAATTTTCTTGAAGAAGCAAATTTTAGACTGTCGCCATTTAAAGACTTTTTAGAGAAGAATCAGAGTAAAATAAAAATAGTCAATGAATGGCAAAATGCCTTAAAATAACCATGGTTAAGGCACAGTTGACAATATAACATAACAGTCAAAGTTGTTACTATTGACGTGTACCCAGGCATATCAGAATTTTAGGAATCTCATATAATTTTAGAATATATATTAAAAGCACATTAAGAAAACAGGACTCAAAGAAAGTTAAAGGCCATTTAAAATAATTGTTCAAAGTAGGATCATATGTCACTGTAAAATAGCTCAAGTGATAATGCAAAGATTTCCAAAAGTTAAAATCTGCACTCTTTGCTAGAGAGGCTCTCTGTTTTCCAAACAATAAGACCTAATAATGACAGATTGAAAGATGAGCTGATAAAGGGGCAAACTGTCTCTCTCCTTGGTTTTATTCAGCTCATTCAAAAGACAAAAACATTTTATCTCCTATTAACGTTGCGTGAAATCTTACAATATTCTAAAGAGAAAAATCTTATCTTTGCATTTGTGTGTTATTAATGCTAAAGCTACTTTACAAAAAGCCCCTGTAAACAAATCCACATACTCTTATACAGTCTGATGATAAGATTTCTATAAACCTTTAATAACTCTTTACAATTTTTATCATTCTTTTTTCTCCAATTTTTTATACCCATTCTGTTTTAGCCATCATTTCTTTATTGCTTTAATTTAAAATAATCCTTAAAAATCTCTGAACTAGGCAAAATTACTTTTTCATTAACAAAAACCACATTTCTGTGCCCTTTTTAATAAATGTCTTACCTAAAAATTCCTATTTTCCTTACATACGTCCCACATAGAATTACTTCTCTGATATCGAGTAGTTTTAATTAGATACATTAATTCCAATGTTAGTTTCTAGTAACTTCTATTTTCAGTGAAAATCCTAGCAAGTAGTAATTTCAATTATGTTGTCAGATACAGCACCCAGGATAAAAGACACTGTCTAGAGCAGGGGTCCTCAACCTTCCCAATGCTGGGACCTTTTAATACAGTTCCTCATGTTGTGGTGACCCCCAACCATAAAATTATTTTCATTGCTACTTCATAACTGTAATTTTGCTACTGTTATGAATTGTAATGTAAATATCTGATATGCAGGATG
>CAUYPK010131943.1:0-41079 GCA_963574355.1 Loris lydekkerianus
AAACTATCTCAAGAATGGAAGAAAAAGTACTTGGATGCTCTTAACAACAAAAATAGTCAAAAAGTATATACCCAGGAGGATCTGGGACCAGTGTTCCTGGCACCACCAGAAACACAGAAATGTCTTCTTCTGTCTTACAAATTTATTTATGTTAAATTTTTCCTCCACATCATAACAAATACATGTTTATTTTAGTGTAAAATGTGCCCTAGAAAAACTGTTTAGTAAAATTGACACTCCAGAAAAATGTACTGTATTGTGAGGTAACTGAAAGTATATCTTGACACTTCAGTGTTAGAAGCATAACCTCACTCACTTCGTTATATTATCTTTAAAAACAAGAGCAATACTAAGTATGAATGAAAAATAATGTCACCTTGACAACCCATGTATTGAAGGTACTCATTCTTTTATATTCCTGCCTTATAGTTTTCCTTGGTCTTCAAAAGAAAATTACACAAAGCTAAGAGGTAAAAGTGAGGTTATTAGAGAAAATTCAAACTCTGAATATATATATATTAGTGTTTAGTGTAACAAACATTAAGGTAGACTCTAATACTAAGTGTTTTTACTTGGCTTATAAACTTTGGGTTAAGAGTTTTAGTAAAATATTCCTTTAGGTAGCTGAAAATGAGGAAGGTACACCTGTATCTGGTTTTAAAATACTTGGTAAATAGATGTGTAGAAGGAGGGGTCAGTGTACATAAAAAGAAAAGAATTTTATTGTGTGGTTTTCAACATAGCCTATTCTTTATGATGCTGAATGAATACATAATTCAAATAGGTTTCAGAAAGTAAAAGTAAAATGTAAGGAATTAACACTCTGGTTTTAGAAAGGAAGAGTAATATTCAACTAGCATTTAAAGAATATTTTACTACAAGGGGAAAAACAGTCTTTGATGGAAATCAGTTTTATGGCATTTTATTCATATTGAGATATAGCAATACCTATTCCTTAAAATTTCTGATTTGAATGTCTACATTAAATCTATACACTACGCAAAAAACAAAATGAATTCTATATTGTATAGACACGTATTAATAGTTTCAGCATTCTAGTCTGTGGCCTCATAGCTTCAACTAATTTTGATTTCTACTTGCTGTTGTTCTGTACGTAGCCTGATTAGTTTTATTCCATCCTTCCCCTTACTATACTCCTCCACCCTCAGAACTTCTCAGGTCTCTGATTTTTGTTTTACAAGAGATTCTCTCTCTATCTCCCTCTTTTTTTTTTTTTTTTTTTTTTTTTTGGAGACAGGGTTTTGTTCTGTCTTCTAAGCTAGAGTGCATATAGCTCACTGCAACCACAAACTCCTGGGCTCCAGTGGTCCCCCTGGCTCAGCCTCCCAAGTGCCAGGCTCAACAGGCATGTACCACCACACCTGGCTCATTTTTCTGTTTTTGTAGAGATGAAGCCTTACTGTTGCTCAGTCTGGTCTCGAACTTCTGGCCTCAAGTGGTCATTCTGCCTCAGTCTCCCAGAGTCTTGCTGGGTTTACAGGTGTGAGACACTGTGCCTGGCCAACTTTTTTTTTTCTTAAGTTTATCATTATTGCTATGTTTAGCAAATCTTTCAAAGTAGACCATTAGGCTATTGGCCAGCCTGTGTATAGATGGGAGTTGAGTCAGAATTCAGTCAATTGTGAACAAGTAGCATGCTCATATGGTGTGAATGTAGGGATGTATATGGTAGAAAAACCCCTTTGAAGAAGAATGACCATCACAGCCATTCTGAAACCTCTCTATTATGATAGATTATTAAGTATGAAATGTCCATTTTCTTTAAGTACTAAGTTTGACAGTTGATATCATCTCTGACATTTCATTTTGACATTTCTTCTTCTTGGGTTTGTCTGTGAAGATAACATCCTTATTCTTTCAAGGCAATATTTTATTTAAGAGCAATTTTTGTGACACTATGGATAAGTAAAAAATTCGTGTTGTTTGGTTAGTAGAGAACTTTCGTCATCAATTACTAATCTTCATTATCCTTAAATTTTGTAGTGGTCCTTCGTGAGACAATATTTTTAAAAGTTTACTTCTAATCATAACTGTGTTGGTCCCTTGGGTAGTAAATAGAGAATGGCATACTGTAAAGAAAATACTACATATCCATATATCTGGATAGAAATACTATCCAGATGAAGTAGAATGATTATAAAATATTTCTTCTTTTTCTATTGTCTATAAGATTTGGCATGATCTGTTTTTGAAATTATTTTTTATTTTTATTTATAAATATTAGTTGTCTATTTGTTGAGACTTTGGGAAAAACAAGTAAGAAGTTAACTGATGACTCCATACTGAACCTCAGAGTCAGAGCATTCTATAATAGACCATACTCTTATTTGACAGTATGAATGTTGCTTTTTTTGCATCATTATTATTATTGCTCAATTAAAAAAAAACTATAAAGAAAAGAAAAAAATGAGTTTGAATTTTAAGAAATCTTAACGTTTGGCGCTTTAAACCTGTGAATGCATAGGTATGGTAGCAAATATGAGTGAGCCACTAAATCGATTTTATTAAAGTGGTAAAGCTTACAGAATAGCCAATTTCATCAGCTCCTCCCAACGGAAAAGGAATAGTTGTTTTTAATGACTAACTGAAGCCTTTTTAAAAAATGTATTTTGGATTGTTAAGAGCACATATAGTAAAAAAATTAGGCAATTAAATAGTTCGTACTTTATCAGACTTATGGAAAACTCATTGCCAGTGTTTTCACCATCATATATCACTTCCAAAGCATAGCCAGTTATTATAAAAAGGTAATGATAACATTAGTTATAATGAAAGTTAATTGAAAATCCCTTTGGTTAATGGTGGAGACTATCAGTGAAGATAACTTGTGTTTGCTTACTTCATGTAGAATTAGTAGGGTTGTGACTAGGGTACTTTTGAACAAAAATGTACTCTTAAAATATTAGCCTACCTTATACTTATAAAAAGCAGGTATTTATTAAGTGAGGTGATGTGTGTAAATTGTGAATCTTTACATTTTTAATTAAATATTATTATTTGATTTTCAGAATTTATGCGAATTCCATGTGTGGATGCTGGTTTGATTTCACCATTGGTGCAGCTGCTAAATAGCAAAGACCAAGAAGTGCTGCTTCAGACGGGCAGGGCTCTAGGAAACATATGCTACGATAGCCGTAAGTGTTAAAGTATCAGTAATGTGCTTATAAATTTTTAAGACTTACGAGTTTTAGATCAATTTCATTTTGGTGTTAGCACCAACTTTTCTAGGCTAAGACACTAATATGGGCCACAATAGTTTAGTACTGCTTATTTAGCAGAATCAGTGGAAATTGGGGCCATAGTATTCTTAACTGGGAAATTAGGAAATGAATTCTTTTCCTCTGTTGTCACAAATGATACCTTCAGAGGAAAGCAAATCAATTTCTAAGAAATTAGGGCTTTTAAATTTAGGAAAAATATATATGCATCCTATTGATTAGATTTTATTAAAGTAATATCTGAATGAGAATGGTTATGGATGCAGTTTTTTAAAGTTTCTAAATCTGTCCAAATATATTTTTAATTACTTGAATTTGAGTCACACATTCATAAAACTCATTATATTCTCAAAAGTTAGATTGGCCCACTGCATTTGCATTAACTCCATTCCTATTTATCATTATGTCATTGTCATCCTGCCACCTTCTATAATACACTGTTCTAGGCAAAGAGAAGGCAAGAACTTGGGTAGAGGTATATTGCAAAAATGTTGTAATTTATACTTTCTCTTTCTATATAGATACAAAGTACAGAAAAGTCTTGAGTGCATTCAGTTTAATTAGCTTATCCTAATTTTCCCTAGATTTCTGTTTTCTGAGCCAAAAACACATGTTTTATCTTTTACCCTAAAGCCTCCTAAGAATTTAAGTTTTTTAAAAAAATAAAAAATAAAAATCATTTTATAACAACAAAAAAAAAGAATTTAAGTTTTTTTGACTATAACTAGATTAATTTTGAATGTTTATTTTCTCCATAGAGTTTATAATTCAGATGAGTTATATTTTGTTACAAACACAAGACACAGCCCTTTTATAATAGACCTTCAAAAAATGATTTATGAATTTGAGCCAGATAGTAGGTCCGGGCATAAACATATTCATTTATGATATAAGAAATAACTAGGAAAAAAATTGAAAATAAATTGGCTGGTTCTGATTTGTCTGTAGCAGTAGTGGTAAAGTTAGCCTAATTTATTTTCCTCTCTTTTCTTTTTCTGAAATGTATTACAGTATCGTAAATATTGAAATAGCAATAGTATGTCTAAGGGCATGGATGTCTTAATATAAATTTTAACTTATAGTTTCCAAACCCCAATACAGCCTGTAAGTTTACCTATCTGCTCCTTTATTCCAGTTCTGTTTATTCTAGGGTATTTATAACATTATTGAATTTATTTATACATTTATAAAATTCTAATGTTTTGTGTTTGAAGATTGGTGGCATGAACTTGGAGATTATTATTACTGTGCTTATTCTTATCCTTCTGTGTTGCTGGAATTTTAAGGCTACCATGGTATTCTTTAAACCTAGTTCAACTTATACTTGAGTTATACATTGTTTGAAAAATGAAATATTATGTTTTTGAGTACTTTTGCCATGGGGTTTCACTTAATATTGGAAAAATAGAAGAAATACACATAGCAAGCTTTTGTCTCATAATTGCTTTGATTTTTTGGGACACAGTCATTTACTATACTCTAAAAAGCCTTGATGTTAGGGGAATAAATGTCTAGTTGATAAGATTATTTTGATGAAGCTGAAGTCTATTATTATAGTATTTCATCAATTTCTCTTATTGAGATATATATATATGTAGTATGCTTTATATATATTATAGGTATGCTTTAAGCTATAGCGTTAATTTTTTGTTTCATTTATTTATAAATATTTATAACCAATTTATCCTCATTTTGTTCAGTGGAAAATGTAGATAAGTGGATAATTAAGCATAGTGAACACAGGCCATATTTTTAAACTTTAAAGCCTTACTTAAGGAAAATGAGGTTAGCAATCTTTAAAATGAATAAATGTAAGAAGTTATTACTGTAAATTGTATGATAAAATGTATCCATTGTACCATGTTGTCTTACGTGTATAATTTCCATAAGACTGCGTATATTTACCCTTTTATTTGAAATTAAATTCTCTGAACTTCATAGTGGTTTCTACAGAATTATTTTAGGACAACTGTAATATTTATAATTGGATTACCATAATGACATAGAAGTCTGTAAATATGATGCTGTGTGGTTGGTTAGTGGATACCTGAAATGTATTTCTCATTTTATTTTGTAACAACTGGGAATTTTAAAGAACTCAAAGTTAAATTTCTTTTTTAAAAAAAGTCTTATTCCTTCTATTTTAATTCATCAACCTTCACTCTGAGCAATGTAATGCTGCATTTTTAAAAGGAGACTAGAAAAGGCTGTACAGGACATGTATTTACAAGCTTTGTAAATACAAAGAATATTTTTCTTTTCAAATAAAGTATGTTTTAAAATTCATGTTAGTTTTTTATCAAACTTACTTGTTATGCTCATCAGTTTACTTACAAAAAAGTTTATACAGGATGATTATAGACTTACAGTAGATAGTTATTCTGATTTATATAGAAAGTGCTATATGGACTTCACTATTGGAAATAAAAATTTGAGAAATTTGGGCATGTTTTATAGGTTTTTATTTTGATATCTAAAAAGTAAAGCACTTGCGAGAACGTTTCAGCTAACAGTTTATTTGAAAGGAGGAGGGAGAGCAGCATCTATAGAAAGAATTACCAGAAAATCCATTGAAATCTTTGGGTGAAAAAGTAGGTCAGATTTCAGTTTTACCAGCCTTGACAGTGCCCGTTTTAGGAACTCTTCCTAATAGAAGAAAACGGTCTTATATAATCTTAACATAAGGTAACAGACATACTGCTAAATGGGACAGAGGAAGGCTTTGTTGCTGATGAACTTTTTGAATCCCAGTCTCCTTCTTGCATATAGAGATGAAAGAATCACTGGCTGGGAACATTTTTCATTTAAAATTCCTGATCTTTTTTCTTTCACAGAGTCTCTAAGGCACTTCATTTATGGGTTTCTCTTTCGAAGTATCCAAACAGACTTCTGATACAAGCATTATTTTAAAATTGCTCTGCCCTTTAACATTGCCAAAATAACTCTTTTAATGAGAAGTTTGACATCTTTCGGATCAAAGAGAAGAGAAAAATTGTATTTCAGTTTGGAAAAAAATCAACAAAGCTGTATATGTGATGGGATATGCTAGAGAATGTAGTTTTAAAAAGTAGTAGCAGTGTGTTTCAGAAATGCATACCTCAAAAATAAATGCATACCTTTGGCCTAATTAATCACATATCCCTCTCAAAGGTGATGTGAAAAAAAAAAAAAAGAGGGAGTTCTCCTTATATGGCCAGCTTTGTGGTATTCCCTCCTCACGTTGATTTGTTTATAGAACTGTGCACATTTTAAATTTATGGTATATTTAACTGGCCTTATAGTTTTAGAAAGCTTCATGGTAAATTCCCATCTTGTACTTAAAATTCTTAGGGATAAATTGGTGATTGGAGACTGAATTTTCTCTATGAATATTATTGATTGAGATCAGGAGATAATTGTTATTTGATGCACTGGTTAAAAGGTGTTAGTAGAGGCTAGAAGAAAATAATTACACGAAATTAAGTATTTTGTAGCTTTTTATGTACAAAGAATAATTTATAAGCCAGATGAGTACATTTTAAAATTAAAAGAATATGCCTCTTTGTAGAAATGAAATTAATACTTGTTATTATGAAGCTGGTCTCGTTATTGGAAAGATACGCTACTTAACTTTATATGATATTCTGTCTTATATCTAAAAAAAGAAAATTGCATTCTTGTTCAATGATGAGTAAATAAAAGTTCAAAATGAATTAGCAATCAGGCTTTCCAAAGCTAGTTTTGTTAAGTGAAATATTGTTCATTTCAGTGACTTTAAGTGTCAATAGGAAGGATGCTCAAATAGATGCATGTATTCTTGTATATTAGCGATTTTTACTATGCTACCCTATTTTTATATAAAGGATGAAGATATCTTAATTCTGACTGAAAATACTGAAAAATAATTAGTAATAATCCTATGATATTTTATAATGTATGTTGGTCAGAGAAGTACGCATTAATGTAATAACAGATGTGCTTTGAAATTGCATAAGTAATCAAAGCAGACTTGCATCAGTTATATTCAATAAGGAGCTATTTATATCTGACATTTAAAGTAAATATTTATTTCAGCAGTATATTTTAGGTTATTTGATTAATCATGTTATTAAGCAATTAATAATTATGTTATTTGATTTTATTTTAGTTTCCTTATTGGTAAAGTGGATTTGTGGATTAAATAAGGCTTATATATAAAAGTAGAGTACAGATTATATGTGTTATACAAAGCAAATATTATATTACAGTTTTTAATTAGTGTGTTGATTAAACATCATTTAATACATACATTGACATATATAAGATATTTATAACAAAAATATAGCCAAGTATGGTGGCTCTTATTCGTATCCCAAGGACTCAGGAAGCCGTAGTCGGAGGATTGCTTGAGGCCAGGATTTCAAGACCAGCTATAACATATCAAGACCTCATCTCTTAAAAAAAATAAAAAATATTTGCTAGGCATAGTGGCATGCCTTTAGTCCCAGCTAAGCAGACTGGGGCAGCTGCGGCAGAAGGATCACTTCAGCCTAGGAGTTTGAGGCTGCAGTGAGCTGTAATTGCACCACTAGACTCTAACCTGGGTGACAGAGCAGGACCTTCTTTCTAAAAAATAAATAAATAAAATGAAAAATGAAAAAAAATTAAAGATACAAAAAAGCCAGAAATCATACAGAGAGGCAAAGATAAGTCTAGTAGGACACAGGGATAATAACTATATATAAGAACTGATTTAACTGGACCTTCTTGGCAGCTAAAGTGAAAAATATAACTTGATAAGCTTTGTGATTTGTATTGTATACTAAAAGAAATATTCTAGTTCTTTGATCTAAAATCTGTTACGAAAAATGTAGAGGGTATTGACTGGTGGTTTAGACAGCACTTTCAGGAACGGTTCTGTAAGAATTGCCCAGTTTTTCTCCCTGTGATTGTTTCTTGTACTGACTAATTCTACTGAGTACTTTAGCAAAGGTAGCTGTATTTGGGTAATACAGTACAACAATGTATTGTCTTTTGGTGGGTAAACTTGCTTCAAGGATATGCTTTAAAAATTTGAAGAAGTTTTTATTTAGGCATATTTCCTATTTTAGTTTTAAAGCAAAATACAATTCTGCTTTGCATTCGTTATACCTTGCTATTTTCTGTATGTTGTGTAATACATCCACGTTCTATTTTCTGAGACCAAAAACATGCTTATCCTTGATACTCAGGCCCATTATCAATTTGCATCAAACTGAATTTTTAAAATAACATATTGGTGATGGTTATATGAACCTAAACATATAAAATTACTTAGACCATACATGCTTACCTATGTACACTAGTGCATGTACAAACTGAAGATGTCTGATTAAAGTCTATAGATTGTACTACTATCAATTTCCTGCTTAGGATATTGTATGCTAGTGTTATATAATCTTACCCATTGGAGAATTAGAATAAAAAGTTTTAAAAACCCACATATCCAAGAGGCATACATACTCTCATACATACCGGAAATAATCTTCTTTCTTTTAGCCCTACCTGAAGTGGAGGATGTGAGTGGGTACGAGCATATACATACATACACATAAAATTTTAAAGCTTGGCCCACAACAGTTACCATGATTTTTAAAACTGGGTTTATGCATTAATGTGAAGGACAAAATTGCTTCTAACTCCTTCTACCTTCAAGTTTGACTTTCAGGGAGAAAATCAACAGAAAACTGATCATCCCAAAATAAGATTTAAGGAGATGGAATTTATATTTGTTAGGCTAGAACCCTATAGAGACAGTCAGAATAAATTTCCTAGAGAAGGGGTAGATAGGAGAAAATTATAATCTCTCCCCCAAACAAACGCAATTATGAACCCAAGTAAATGGGTTGGTATTAAAATAAGAAAGGATATTTTGTCATTAGAGACAAGTGACAGAAAATAAGTGAAAGTCTAAAAAAAAATAATTTAATAATCAAGGCAGTCAAGGGAGTGTTTCTGGCACTGCCTCTGTCTTCCCAGTAAGATAGAAGTCAAGCCTATCTGTTAATAAAAGTCAGCAAGGGAATGGTTGGAAACTTGTGGTATCACAGGGGGTGGGGAGGGGTTCAAAACTGGGGCTATAGGACATGTAATAAGCAGTAATGAAGATATGATTTTTAAAAGTAACTAAATGGTAGTTTAAGTCTATTATGGTTAGAGATCTTGATTTTACATCTATTTATTAATGTGCTGTAGACTGAGGAATTATTTTATACATCAGTGGGTGGACAGTGAAAGGGCCACTGAAAATAACTTGAAGAAATTGATATTTTCCATTTCATAGCAGTAGGTAATTGGATTAGAATAGGAGGATATATGAGGCAGAGATACCAGGAAACCATTGTAGGAGACCAGGTGTGATGTGGTAAATACTGACTGAAATTAAAATGTGAAGTGAAAGACAATATTCAAATTGGGTTGTTTATTGTCAGTTTGCACCAATTTTAAGCAGTGTTAAATACTGTACTTTAACTCTTAAGAGAGTTTACACTTTGAGAAACTATGATCTTTTTTATTTTTGTACTTATACCAAATTGTAATCCCTCATTTATTAAAACAGTATAAGAAATCCAAAATTCTATAAATTTTTACCTTAATAAAAATTGTAGGGCAAAGAACACATTATAACCACCCCCATGCTTGATTAGTTTCCAGAGTACCATGTTACGAAAAGCTGATGACTTGGTAAAGACATGGAACAAGAGTTTTTGAGTAATTGTTACTAATTTTATAGATACGAAAGTGGAGGCAACATGTGAGAGCATTGCACTTGGCAAAAATATTAGATACTTACCTTGGGTTCCATAAGAAGTCATAGAGCGTTGCCAAATTAGTTTTTGTTTCCCTCCTATTCTGTCTGAGACCGAAGTCTAAATTGTCTCTGGAATTTTCCCTTCCTGATTAACAAATCTTAGTAGGGCAGGGAAAGTCTAATTATAAAGCTCTAGGGAAAAGAAAGATTCTTTTCTTTTCCTGTTGTTTACATCTTTTCCCCCCCCCCTTTTACCACCCTAATTTCACCTGTTAAAGGTGAACTGAAAGTTTAAACATAAAACATAAAATTTCTTGTCTATTTATTGAAACCCTATCAACACATTATTGTCTGCAGTTTTTAATAAACAGTGCTTTAATTTTTCTAATTTACTTAGAATTACAAGTAAGTTGGCTACTTACTTGTAGCCAACCTGAAGTATGGGTAACTGTCAGCCTTTAATCAAAGACGTCTCTGCTACAAGTGGGGGATATTTCCCTTGGCAGAGGGAATATTAAAAATAAATGTTATTTAAAAGTGAATAATTTACATTCTTCTGAATGGAATAAAGTTTATACTTTTTGAGAAACTGTTCTACTCAGATTAAATTCTAAATAACAAGAGAAGAAGAAATGTATCTACATTTTAAGAAAGAAAAATACTGCATTAAATTTTAATACCCAATAAATACTTAAACAAAAGGTGAATACAAGTCACATTTGACTTTTGCATTTTTAAAAAGTACTTAAAATATATAAACAATATAATATATAATGCATAGATAACATCTCTTATAATGCGAGTACATTTTTGGCACCTTTGGTTTAATACACACATAGTCCAGAACATTTTTATGTATAAAATAATTTGGTACAAAACATCTCTTCTGTTTAAAATATTTGTGATAAAATTTGATGTTGGTCTTTAACAATTGGACTAATTAGTTGGAGCATTAAATTATTTACATTGTTATCTGAATGCTTTTTAAAAGTCATTATAGGCTAGCCTGAAGATAGTAAGTTATCTCTATTATTCACAATCTGTTACAGATGAAACTTCATGTTCTGTTCTTTACTCTCTTCTCACTACTGTACTTGACTAGTCCTAAAATAAAAAGTAGAAAAATTAAGAATGCTGGTGCGGCGCCTGTGGCTCAGTGAGTAGGGCGCCCGCCCCATATACCTAGGGTGGTGGGTTCAAACCAAGCCCCGGCCAAAACACAACAAAAAAATAGCCAGGCATTATGGCGGGCGCCTGTAGTCCCAGCTACTCGGGAGGCTGAGGCAAGAGAATCGCTTAAGCCCAGGAGCTGCAGGTTGCTGTGAGCTGTGTGATGCCACGGCTCTCTACCAAGGGCCATAAAGTGAGACTCTGTCTCTACAAAAAAAAGAAAAAAAAGAAAGAAAAATTAAGAATGCCATTTTAGGTAATTTTTATGGAAATAATTGAGTTAAATTATTTTATAATTTGTTTGGAAACTAAAGATATTTAGTATTAATAAAATGATACAGAAATATAAGAATATAGGGAAAGAGAGATCTGGTGATTTTTAAAGCAAATATATTGTCACTTATGGTTCCTCTATTATGTAAAGGGATTTGGGGGAAAGTCGATTGAACAATTTTAACTGATGTGAGAAATCTGTTAGACTACAGATTAAAATTAATGTCAAATGCGTCCTATGTTGAGTCCACCAAATGCTGTGCTGTGACCTAATTTTAAATTGTACTAGTGCTTAGGAAATGGAATTTTTTTTTCACTTTCTTCTCCTGATTTGACACTAAAAATGTAAAAAGATATATGTATATACATACATACATAGTCTCTTTGAAATTTTCCTGCATAAATGCAGGTTTTAAATCTTAATATATAATGTCTCTAAATTGCATGTTTATGCTTCTTTTTTGATATGTGAGGATTTAATGGGCATAATAGCTTTCTCTTCATGACTCATTTTTATAATTCCACTGATGTAATATTTATATCTTTTCTTTTTATATCTAGTCTTTCATGGATCTTACCTGTACCAGCAATGTGAATAAATTGCTTTAAAATCTCAGAAAAGATGTTAATGAGTTCAGGTTTTTTATTTGAATGCTTAAAACATTTGGTTATGTCTAAGTTAAAAATTCACTGTTTGGGCAAAATTATGGAGGAAAATATAAGCATCAGAATTTAATTTTCGTCCCTAGTAGAATTGATAGATACTTTTTGACTTTATCTTAAAAAATAATGGAGGTCTGTCCATTTACTATTATCCTTCACTGCACCAGGAAATTAAAATAGCACTTGGCAAAATTAAAAAGCAGTATATTTAAGAGGAATACAAAAATTCTTCATAATCATGCAGGTCAAAATACCCAGTATACCTGATAAAAATATACTACTCTTAATGCTTGATATCTTGGGGTTTTAACCTCTTTTGAGTGTGAAGACTCCCTTTTTAACACCAAAAATGATTGTTCTTTAACCCTTTGAGGGTATAGGTCATATATAGTAATGTTTATACTTACAAAATTTATATATTGAGAAGTTACATTTACATTACGCAGATTTAAAGTCTATAATTTCTATATTGGAGGATAATTCTTTGTCATTTGAAAATGTTTACCTTAAGTCCAAATATAGTGTGATGCTAAAGATTGCAACTCAAAATCAAAAAATATGCCACCAAAGAACAATAAACAATTTTGTTGTTTGAAGACATGTATTTATGTTTAGGTCTTGGTACCTATACTGTGAGTACTTGGTATCTATGATTTGGGTATGGTTTTCAGTAGTAATAATAAGTAAATATTAGGAAATTCTCACATCCATGCCAGCATCCCTTGTTTTTGTACTTGTTAACAAAAGACGTTGTAACTGTGGTAAAATGATACCACATTTTGGTTTTAGTTTGCTTTTCCCTAATGATTATGACATTGAGCATTTTTTTTCTTTTTTTTTTTTTTATTGTGAAATCATAGCTGTGACATTGAGCATTTTTTTCATGTATTTATTGGCCATTTGTGTTTTTTTTTTTGTAAAGCTTCTGTTCTTGTCTTTTGCCCACTTTATAATGGGGTTTTTTCTTGCTGTTGCTTGAGTTCTTAACCATTACATAATACAAGGCTATAGTAACCAGAACAGCATGATAATTGGCACAAAAATAGAGACATAGACCAATGACACAGACCAGAGAACCCAGACATAAAAGTGCTACATACAGCCAACTGATCTTTGACAAAGCAGATGACAATATACACCAGGAAAAAGAAACCCTATGCAATAAATAGTGCTGGCAAAATTGGATAGACACATGCAGAAGAGTGAAACAGGATCCATGTATCTTCCCACTCACAAAAATTAATTCAAGATGGCAAATACTTAAATATAAGACATGAAACCATATAATTCTAGAAGAAAATGTAGGGAAAAACTCTTCTAGATATCAGCATAGCCAAAGAGTTTATGACTAAAACCCAAATAGCAATCCCAGCAACAACAGAAATAAATAAATAAATGGGGCTTGATTAAATTAAAAGAATTCTGTACCGCTGAGGAAATAATCAACAGAGCCAAGAGACAACCTACAGAATGAGCAAAAATATCCATAAGCTATACCTCTGATAAAGGAATAATAGCCATAATGTACAAAGAATGTATTTCTTTATTCTTGACATTTTCTTTACATACACGGGAGTGTATGAAATACTAGGAAATAAAGGATGATTTGATTTAATCAGATACTTAGTAACAACTAAAGAAATCCAGAAGTTTACTATTTTTAGTAAACTAGCTAGACAAACATAGGTATATCCTGCAAATTTTTAGATGAGTATCAGTTGCTTTGTAAAGTTTTCGCCATATGTAAGGTATATATATAATAAAAAATAAAATTATACTGTTTTTCTAATTGTCCTGAATAAATTCTTCCTTTCCCGAAGAGTTACATCTAACTTTAAAAAAAATTTTTTTTTACTTTATTTTGTTTAATGTTTATTGATTATTGTTATAATCTTTTAAATTTCTCTGATTTTTTTGGCACAGGAAAGTGAGCTTTTCTACTTAGTAGCTCTGTAACAAAATTTTTTCTCATTCTGCGCTTTTAGGTGAAATGAACTGAGGCTAAAAGTGGCAAAGCCATGTTAATGAGTCAATAAACAGGGAAAAAAATGAAATATCTTTAGTGAACTGAAAAACCTCTTTAAAAGAAGCAGTAAGTAGAAGATAAACTAACAGATTCTTTCTTTGGACAGGAAGGGGTCAGTTAATAAGCATTTAATACATAAATTTTTAAGCTATATAGTATTTAAAAACTATATTAAATTTGTAATACTGAAGTCGTGTTTGACTTATGCAGTTACAAGAGGTTCTCAATGTTACTTGTATTCATCTTTTATTATCAGTATATATTGAATATTAGAATTTTAATATAGTTTCTTAAAATGTGTATACATTTTTTGGCACCTTCTCTATATGTATTATCTAGTCTAAATTAGATTATGTCAGTGTTATGCGATGTTTTATAATACATGACTGGAGATGTGCCGGATTATTTCAGATTGGTATATAGTTTAGGAAGTCGCAAGTGAATGAGAATCATGAGCAATTTTTTTTTTTTTCCCAAAGTAATTTGATGTTAAAATTGACAGCTAAGCCTCCAGGTGAAAATATTTATTGATTTGTAAGAGTGAGATCAGTTGTATCTTTTTTTTTTTTTTTTTTTTTTTTTTTTGCATGAGTCTAGTTGCTTTTTTCCTCTTCTCAGCTCTGAATCATTATGACATAATTTTCTAGCAGTCATTTCTAGAATTTTATTGCTTAATAATCCTTGTTTCTTTTAGCTCTGAATTTTTATCATTTTGTAATTTGTAGGATTATATTATTTAAATTTAGAAAAGTTACACATTTAAAGTCAGTTTTGTAGAATGGAGTTGATACTTTTCAGTTGATTTTGTATAAAGAGAAGCCCTTTGTGTACCTATATATGAAGCAGCTGAAGTTTCACTTCAATTTGATCTGTATGTATTTACAACTCTTACATGCTCAGAAATACATACATTGGTAAATCACATTTTTTTAAGTATAATAATCCTTGGTATCCATGTACTTAATCTAAAGGTATATCTTTCATAAGAACCAGCTATTCTACTCCTAATTACCCAGACTTGTACGTCAATGTTTAATACAGCATTACTTCCATTAGCCTGAAACTAGAAATAGCCCAGATGTCTAAGTAAGATAGGTGAGTGGGTAAAAAAAATAGTGGTATAGTCATACAATGGAATACTTACTAGACATAAAAGAATAAATACATACTCTATGATTCCATTTCTATAAAATGAAAGCTTGTGACAAAAAATAATAGTGATTGTGTGGGGCCAAAGATGGAGAGAGAAATGGCCTTCAAAGGGAAGCGAAGGATCTTTTGGTTGTAACGAAAATGCTCAGCATCTTGATTAGTTGTGATAATTTCCAAAATATATAGAACTGTCAAAATTCATTAATTACATACACAGTTTAATTCTATGTAGTTTATTTTACAATATTTTTTCCTCAATAAATAAGGAAATCTAATCATAATTCGTTAAAGTTCCTTTTATAAGCATAATAAATTGCAGTAAGGGCTTAAAGACATTCTGGGAAACATGACCACGAATCTTTTTCTGATCCCTCCAGATAAAACTCATTTCCTTTTTTGTGCTTCCTCACTCTGAGCACTTAATTGTATTTACTATTTAAATTAAATGTTTTCTTTCACACACTTTTTCCCCTCTTCCAAATAAAACTGTTAATTATATTTGTATTCCTACAACCTAGTTCACTGCATGAACCGTAGTTGGCACTCTTCAAAATGGATGGTAAATGAAAAAAAAAAAAAAAAAGAGGGAGAATAAGTACTAATTTGGTTGTAGTTTTTGAGCTACCTTGACTAAACTGACTATGCAATATATGTATTGTAATTTAATATTTTAAGAAAACTTAGATTACAGGTGAGCTGATTTTAAGACATAGGTCTAGCTATTGATTATTTGTAGATACTAGGTGAATATATTTGTTTATTATGAACATTTTACTTCTGTGAAATTTTATGTAAATTTACTTTCTCCTTTTTCCTCTATCCATTCCCTGTGCCCCCCACCAAATGTATTGAAGCTTCTGTCTTCCTCACTAAAATAGAAACTTTTTGAAAGCAAGGCCTTCTTTATTTCTGTTTATATCCACTGCACCTGAAACAAAGATTAATGTGTAATAAGGTCCTATGCTGTAATTGTGAAGGTGTCTGTGTCTCCCCAGTTCTGTCCAAGACAGCTACTTAGTGACTTACACAGGTGGGTAACATATACAGCATGGACAAAGACTTGGTTCATGTGGTTCATGTTCTGAGTGGGATGATGTGAGAATGCGTCACACTACTCAGAGTCGTGAACAATTTAAAACTTTACTATTTTCAGACTGCAGTTGACCACGAGTAACTGAAGCCACAGGGAGTGAAACAGTGGATAAGGGAAGACTACTGTACACTTATTTTAGACCATGTGCTATTTTTCCTTCAGCTCTTAGGTGCTCCCTTATCCCCCCTCTTTTGTTTTTGGGGTTTTTAATGTTTTAATTTGCAAAGTATCAATTGATCTGTAAGTTCACTGAGTCTTTCTTTGGAATTATTTCTTGGAAACAATTATCTATATCTTTCATTTCTAGCATTACCATTTAACTCCTGTAAGTCTCCATTTTTCTGCAAAACTCCAAATCTGTTCATGCCTGTTATTCACTTTTTCCATTAGATCCTTTAATATTTTAATCATATTTACAAACTTCCTGCATGATAGTTTTAACATCTGGATCATAACCTATGAATTTGGTTATGTTGATTTATTCCTCTTTTGAGAGTAGGTTTTTTTTTTTAATGCATCTCTTGATTTTTTATTCAATGATAGACATTATGTGTAGAAAAACGGTAGAGGTTGAGATGAACAGTGTTTAATCTTTGGAAATGAATACACTTTTTAACTATTAGTATGGGATGGGGGTCAAACCAATGTAGTCAGAAGTTGAGCTGAGTTTGTGTTTTTTTGTTGATAACCCTACTGCAGTGCAGTATGCTCTTCAAATTCCTTCAGTGGTAGACTACACTTAGGTTGTGCTCAGAGTAGGGGTGCTAGAGGACTTTTCTGTGTGTCCCTGCTCTCCCTTCAGCCATCCGTGCAAGCCTGCACCACAAGAGGTTCTCTCCAGGCTCTTTTTGGCTCTTTTCCCAGCAGTAAACTGCTATTGACCAGAAACATGCTGGACGATTGGCCTGTGGAGCAAAAACTCATTTCTAAACAATACTCGCTTTAATATATGGAATTATAGTTTTAGTTTCCTAGGGCTGCCATAACAAAGTACTGCAAAGTACTTCAATATTTAGAGAAATGTATTACTTCACAATTCTGGAGTTTATAAGTCTAAAATCAAATTGTTGGCAGGGCCGTGGTCGCTGTGAAACCTGTGGGAAAGGCGGCTTTTTTCTTTCTTGCTGTCTAGCTTCTGGTAGCATTAGGTATTCTTTGGCTTGTGGTAGCATAACTCCAACCTCCATCTTCACAAGGCTATCATCTTCTTTTATGTCTTCCCATGCAATTCTCCTCTTACAAACTTATATTGTCTCAAACACCTATCTTACTCAGTGAACTCTTCATTAGTTTTGATATGGATATGAAAATTTTTGTAACGTTATGCCACTTTAAGCCCCAAAACAGTTATTGTGAAATAGATTGTGTCCATCAAATTCTTTGTGGTTTATGTGCATATTAGACAACTGTTGTGTCTATGTGATATATAGGTTGCTCTTAATGATACCTTGAAAAGATTTTTTGGAAGAGATACCCACAAACTTTTCACATCTGAATCCTCAAAAATAGATTATCAGTTGATGCTAAGAAAGTGCTGTTATTGTGTAGAATTTAATAGCATAGATAACATGTCTTTTTAAAAAGTGTAATGAGGGACCATTGAATTAGAATTGCTTGACACAATAAAGTTGAGTTCCTGCTTAAAAAAAAAAAAATGAAATCAGAAAGGAAGAGGAAAGAGAAGGAAGGAGGGAGGGGAGTGGGGCTTTGGTGTGTGCCACACCTTTTGGGCGCAAGATACGATTGTTAAGAGGGACTTTACCTAAAAAATGCAATCAGTGTACCCTGGTTTATTGTACCCTCAGTGAATCCCCAACAATGAAAAAAAAAGAATTCAGATTTCTCAAGTTCCAGTTCAGAATGCTGATATTTAATTATCATAATTTCTTTAGGGAAAATCTGAGTTGAAATATAAGAAAAAAAGATGGTTTATAATTTATTTTAATTCAGTAATTAGTATTCTCTTAAAGTACCTTTACAATAAAAATTATTTGTATCTGTTTGCTTTCTCAACACCTCAGCTTTCATTTTGGCATCTGTATGCTGTATCCATCTTTAGATATATAGATCACAGCTCTTACTGGTGTGTATGCAGCCTATGAGTAGCCACAATCAGTAGGTACACTCACAGAGCATTATGTGCAGGATGCTGTTTATAGAATACAGAGTGAGGCAGTACACTAACTCCTGGGACTTTAGAATGTTAAAGATGAACTTTTTATTTGCTAAAACTTTTTTGACAGCAAAAGAAAATTCCTTCAACAGTAGCTCCACATAAGTACTTTTCTCATATTTCTCACTATTAATTGTTGATGAAATTAGATGAAAGCTTTTTACTAGTATGATCAGTTCTTGCTATTTCTCTCATGTATTCATAATTTTCTGCGCTACTATAGAATTATTATCACCAGATCCTATGTCACAAAGGATTGTAAATTTTGGGGGAGAAGTCATTTTAGCAGGTGAATACCAAAGAAACTAAAATCCTATTACTATGCAGATAGAGGGTGGGAGGAAAATTTTATATATATATATATATATTTCATTATTTGTATTTGATAGAAATTCTGAGAAAAGGTGATACTTAAGCCATGAAAGTGGAAGGTAGCATGAAAATTAAAGATTTTTAAATTGTACAAAAGTAATATTTTGAAAAATTATATTTTTAGAAGTGATAGCTCAGGATGCCTCAAAAGTTGGATGTTCCTTTTTATATAGAGGGAGGGGAACCTGGGGCTTTAATAAGGAAACTTGTGGCCTTCCTAGTCCTTAAGTGTGCCCTTTTGATTCAATCTAAATGTTACATAACAAATCTTTTGAAACCAATATATAAACAACTACAGGACCTGCATGAAAGAAAAAACACTAGCATGGAGAAGGGGAGAGGAGGGCTAGTGGAGAGGTAGGAGGGAGTATGATTGGCAGGATCTCACCTAATATGTGAGGGTTTTCAGCATACCCCCTCTTCTCCCCACCTCCCACCCCCCCAGGTGATGGGCTCGACTACAATTTGAACTTTACCTTAGAAATGAACAGTTGGCCAAGCGTGGTGGCTGACGCCTGTAATCTCAGGCACTTGGGAGTCCTAGGCAGGTGGATTGCCTGAGCTCACAGGTTCAAAACCAGCCTAAGCCAGAACAAGACCTCATCTCTAAAAATAGTTGGGCATTGTAGGAGATAGCTGTAGTCCCAGCTACTTGGGAGGCTGAAGCAAGGATCCTAAGAGTTTGAGGTTGCTATGAGCTATGACGCCATGGTCCTCTACCAAGAGTAACCAAGTGAGACTCTGTCTCAAAAAAAAAAAAACAAGAAATGAAAACAATGTTGTAACCTAAACATTTGTACTCTCATATTAATCTGAAATAAAAATAAATGAAGAAAAAAATGAAAATATATAAAGAGGGGGTGAGACAAAGTTGACGCTTCTCTTGCCTCCTTTGGTGCTTAAAGAACAATCTTAAAATCAGAAGTCCGCAGGTTCCCCACCTCCTAGTTTCCTATTACATGAAATTAAGACTCAGTTTTACTTTTCTCTAAAGTTTATTTCTTCACCATGTATGATTCATATCTTGAAAGCCCATACTTACTCAACGGTCAGAAACAAGTACTATCTGAGCTTTGCTATTTAGTGATGGGGTAGACCTTCAGTTCACATTATTGAAGGTCTGAACATTTAGATTTGTAATCCTAATGTTCGGTTTTTTGAGTCATTGCCCCATCGTTCACATACAAATTGCTCAATAATTTAGATAATTTACATTTATATTATTAGAAAAGAAAAATTTGGAAACTAGCTTTTTAAATGAGATTTAAGTGATGTTTTCAGCTAATTCACCTGACTAGTTACCCTGGTAGTACAAGAATTACCTGTGATCTAATTAGCTGATAAGCATTGGGTCCGGTTCTGCAGTACAAAATTAAGTGGACATTGTGAAACTAACTGGAGAAAACTATTTTGTTTCAGTTTAGTATGGACTTTAACATTTTTTTTAATTGTGAAGCTAGTATTTCTGAAGCCGTGATATAAGTTGTGTATGTGTATGTATTCCATATGAAATGATGTATTTTAAATTGTGTATGATTTAGCAAAAATTATAAAGATATAACCTCAGTTTGTCTTTTTATTAGGAAAATGAAAATCTTTCATTTACTAACTTGATAGCTATAATTCCTTTGTGAGTCATTTATTTTATTGATCCTTTGTTATACTTCTGTAGCTGAACTGTTCAATATGGTAGTCACTAGCTCAATTTGGCTATTAAGCAACTGATATGTGGCTAGTCTGAATTGAGATGTAACTAACTATAAGGGTAAACATACATTTAATTGAGTTTTGAAGACATGAATAAGTGAATGTAAAATATGTCATTAGTAATTTGTATACTAACTGCATATTGGAATATCTTAGATATATTGGATTAAATGTTAGTAATGTTATTTTTTCATTTGTTTTTACTTTTTTATGGGGCTACTAATAAATTTAAATTACACATGGGGCTCATTTTTTGTGGTTATCACTTTTTTTTTTTTTTTTTTTTTTTGGAAAGCTTCTAGAGGCTGTATTTTATATAAGGAAGTCAGATTTAGAAAGACAGATACTCTTCTGTCTCTTTCCATTCCTGTGTTTAAAGGCTAGAAAGTATTCTAAAGCTATTTATATGTTCCACCAGTTAAATGACATCAGTTCTATGCAGTGTAGATGTACATGTAATGGAAGGTATATTTGACCACTGTTTGTAGTCAGTATTGAAATACATTGGTAAAACATTGGGGAATAAGGAAAAATGACACACAAATCAGGAATAGAACCTGTAGAATATGCCATTAAAAAGACCCTAGTACTATTATTTAGGAATGATATACTTTCATCTAAAACAAATGGTTTGGTTTTCTGTAATAATAGCTGACTTTGAAAATCACTGATAGAAAGATAGTGATCATTCAACCTGACAAACGAAATCTTATACCAACGGAATATCACTTGGTCTTGATTTTCCTCTTACACAGAATTATCGCTTGTGAAAGAGGGGGTGAAATATTTTACATCATAAGCTCCTAGGACACAAGAAGTTCTTTAAGCTCCTTTATAATGCCAGTGAGAATAATCTTTTTTCCACTTAAAAGTGATTGTTTCTTTTCCCCATCCCACTTTCATTTCCATGTTTGTTTTGTTTTTCCAAAAAGACATATTTAATGCCCTGCTTAGGTTTATTTTTTACTTACTAAATAAGGAATAACACTGTTATGTTTTATATTTGGAATTATAAGGTACCTTTCTTTTTTCTTTTATTTTTAATTTAACTCTTTGTTTTACAGATGAGGGCAGAAGTGCAGTTGACCAAGCAGGTGGTGCACAGATTATAGTTGACCATTTAAGGTCACTGTGCAGTATAACAGATCCCGCCAATGAGAAGCTCTTGACTGTCTTTTGTGGCATGCTGATGAACTATAGCAATGAGAATGGTAAACAAAACTGAAAACTTGCTTTATCTCTGGGGGAAAAATCAAAAATTATCTTTACTGTAGTGCAAAACAAAAATACTTGAAAATTGATAAATGAATTCATAAGTGAAATATAAAATTATTCAGTGACCAACATTAAATTACTGTTTCAGAAATAGAAAATGATTAACTTACTAAATGACTAGTTTTTGAAGGGTTGCCCAGGTTAGTACTAAAACAACAACAACAAAAGAACCCAGGCCAGACTCAGTGGCTCATACTTTATAATCCTAAACACTCTGGGAAGCCAAGTTGGGAAGACTGCTTGAGCTTAGGAGTTTGAGACCAGCCTGAGCAAGATCCCCACCTCTAATAAAAATAGAAAATAGTCCCAGATACTCAGGAGTTTGAGGCGGGAGGATTGCTTGAACCCAGTAATTTGAGGTTGCTGTAAGCTAGGCTGACCCTATGGCTCTCTAGCCTGAGCAACAGAGCAAAACTCTCCACCCTCCACTCCCATATAAAAAACCAACTCCATGGTATGCTAGTATGGTTTAAGCATTTTTGCTATGAACATTTTAAAAGTAAACAGTATTAAGATATTTTCACAATAATTATATTAATACCAGGAGCAGTTTGAAAACTTGTTTGAAAACTTTTCTATCAATAAAATTATTTTTAGATACTAGACTTACTTGGAAGAATTTTTTAAACCCCTTAATAAAATCTGGCTTTAGAAATGTGAACTTTAGAGCAACTGCAGACATCTCATTCTAGAAATTTAATAAATTCTTGTACATGGTGGTTTCTTTTCTCTTTAAAACATTTTTAGAACCCAGAAACAACTGACATGTCAGAATTCAGATAGCCTATATGGTTGGTAATTAAATTAACCTAAATCAGTGATATTCAAGCTTCACAATACTTTTAAAAAATCACAAAATATTATCAGTTTACTATCTTATATAAATCATTGTATGGATCAGATACTCAAAATTCTGGTATGTAACAAACTCTTTCTATGGTTTGTTTTATAATAGCATTTTAAATTACAGTCTTTCAACGGAGACATTTCTATGTAAGAACATGTAATATTATTCTTTTCTTTCACATGCTCTAGAAAAACATGGTCCTTTTGATGTATTATTCCTTCTTTTTACTTTTGGTAATTGTGGGTCTAAAATATTCTCAATAATTCCAAAAAATAAAAGAAAAAAAGATAAACCTTGACAACAAATGGCTACTAAAACAGATGGCTACATTTCACCCTCAATGCTAGTGACACCTGCAAATAATGGGGACTACAGCAAATTAGAGAGCCCTTGTCCCAGTGAAAGTGGGGAGCCACTACTCTTTTCTCCACAGTTGTTTCTGTATGACAATTTGGCTAAATACTGCCGAATCTTTTTATTTGGGGAAGGAGGAAGGCAAAAAAATCTAGCTTTTTATGTGATATCTGATGTAAATGTTGGATTATTTTTGCTTTTTTTAACAGTGTAGAAGCTAAATGGGAAGTGTCTTCAGGTCTCATCCTGTTCAAGGGCCACCAGTTTTAAACCTCTGGATTAAAATTATCTGTAATAAAAGAGTGTTTATTGATCAGATGACTTACCTATCAAACTTGAGCTAAGAGAGTCAATTTTATTTTTCTTCCCCTCTGTGGAATCACCTTTGAAGAAAACAGGAGAAACAGCATAGAGTCTGGGTAATCTATAAAACGAACAACTAGTTCCTAAATAATTGAAATTTGTTCATAATACAGGTATCAGTATTGCGTTAAAAGATCATTCTGCCAGGTATGGTACTTTAGATTGCTTGAGGCCAGGAGTTTGAGACCAGCCTGAGCAAAAGTGAGACCCTCTTTTTACAAAAAAATAGAAAAAATTGGCCAGGCATGGTGGTCCACATCTATAGTCCCAGCTACTTGGGAGGCTTAGGCAGAAGGATTGCTTGAGTCTAGGAGTTTGAGGTTGTAGTGGGCTAGCCAGGGTGATAGAAGAGAGACCCTGTCTCAACAAAAAATCAAAAAAAAAAAAAAAACAACTTCATTTGGGCTAGAACATTTGAGAAAGTAGGAAAAGTGCAAAATGGAAGAATGTTTTAGATAGGTAATAATAGGTAAAAAAAATTATCATGAAGTTATGATAGCAGCAATCTTGTTACACATCTAAACTAGTTGTTAGTTCTTTGAGGGAGAGGTTCAGAAGAAGCCTGTATAAAAAATGAACCAAATGGCAAAATGGTCTTAAGCATCACTAATTGTAGTTCAAACCAGGCAGTGATTGAGCCCTGTAATAATATATACCACAGGTGTAGAGAAGTGTACTGAAAAGGCATTGATTAACAACGTGCAGAATGCACAGTCTAAATGCACAATATATTTCTTTTTTAAAAGTAAGCTTTTTTCTAGTGTTCACATATTCCCAGGAAATAACTTAGGTATTTTAGAAAGTTACATTAACTTTTCTTGGAGTATTTTTGGACAGTTGATCTTTTTGCTATGTTATTTCAAAAGCTACAATTTGAATGTAGTTTTCAAAACTTAGATGTTAAATTAAACATAATCTTTGTGTTTTTAAGGAACAAATGCTAAATTGTCAACTCTCCTCCTCTTTCCTCTGTTTCCTTTTTACATTTTGTCTGTCATGACCATCAGAGTTTGTGAAGTGATCCTCTTTCTTCTTAATGTGCTTTAACTTAAATTTTATTTGTTTGGCATAATTACTAAGCACTTTTGTTGTATTAATTACTTTTTTCTTGATAATTTGTATTGACAAACTTAAATATTATATCTTCTTTACTGTCTTTAGATCATTTGGTATTGATCCTGTCCACCTAGATGAGTCAGTGAGATTAAAAAAAAAAAATAGCTTTTTGATTCTCAAGAGGCATTTTGGGGGGTAGAGACAGGGGTCTTGCTATATTGCCCAGGCTGGTCTCTATCCTCCTGCCTTAGCTTAGGCGGCACTTCTTATTAGCACTGATGCATGTTTTTATATGTATTTTCTATTGAATTTTAGTACACAGCTAAACTCTGCCCTTAAACCTAATAATTTAAGCCTTATCCATAGTTAGGGAGTTTTCTTTCCCTTTGTAGATAAAATTTTTAAAATATTTATTAAATGTGCAAATAAGGACCGAAAGTGGTCACAGGACTCTAGAAGAGAATATTTTGAAATTGTTCATTAGTCCTAAGAGTAGAATGATACCAGATTGAAATTTAGGATACCTTGATTTGAATGCTTCTGAGTTCATATAGTGAAACTCTGAGTATATCTAATTTTGAAATCCATTAAATAGGGAATAAAACACATCTCCTAACCACATACAAGACATACACTATAAAAATACTTATTCAGTAAAGACATTACTGTACCATTTGATAAAGCTATATATAATTCAATGTTATCAATTTCAAAAGGTTTGAACCAGCCTTTTAAGCTATGAGCTGAATATATTCTCTTTTTTTCCCCATTGGTGAAGCAACTGAAACTTTTTATACTCAGACAGGTAAGTGTGGAATACCTGAGTAGTAAAAGTTATATGTAACTGCTTAGTAGAGAAGTGGTATCAATTGTATTATATGTATAAATAAATCATAATAAAATGAAACATAAAACTTTTTCCAGTAAAAAACGTTCAAATTCATCCTTTTTGGAAAACTATACCCTGTTTTTATGTGTTAAAAAAGCACTTTTTGATTCTGTAGTCTTCCAAAGTAGCCTGAATATTTGAGAACTATTGCTATCAAAAAGCATATCGATGATTTGACATTCCATTTGAGAACATTTGTCTAACTTTCTATTTTTTTTTTTTTCATTTAGTTACTAACATTTCAGTTATTCTGTAACTCACAGAGCTCAAAACATTGATTATAGTTATTTTTATCCTAAATAATTTTTTTCTAGCTTTGGTTACTCAATACCAAAACATTACAGCGATGACTGGAAATTTTGTTTGGTTATCTGTTTTCAAATATAACACCATTTTAGGACATAGTAAGAGTTTGGAGAATATTTATTGATTTTTCTGGATACTTAGTATTGTCTAAAATTTCCATTAACAAAATCAGTGCTTGGAAGAGAAATAATGTTATTGATTTGCATTGTTTTCCTTAAATAGGTTAGAAACATCATAAATTAGTTGACATTTCCTACTCATATGCAGTACATGGCACCAGCAGATGGAGTGATTGAAAACATGCTGATGGTAAAAATGTACCAGAACTGTAGTTAAACATATCCAATAGCCAGGCACAGCGGCTCACGCCTATAATCCTAGCACTCTGGGTGGCCAAGGTAGGTGGATTACTTCAGTGCAGGAGTTTGAGACCAGGCTGAGCAAGAGCAAGACCCAGTTTCTACTAAAAGAACAGAAAAACTAGCCAAGTGTTTTGTCGGCTGTAGTCCCAGCTATTCAGAAGGCTAAGGTAAGAGTATCACTTGAGCCCAAGAATTTGAGGTTGTTGTGAGATGTCTCTGCATGGCACTTTACCTAGGGCAACAGAGTGAGACTTAGTCTCAAGAATATCCCATAGGTGAGCCATAAACTTGATGAATTTGCATGATTTGCAGATTTGAATAGAAGCAAACCAGTAACCTAAAGCAAAGTATTAGAGACAATAACACCTTGTTGAGGAATATATTGGTGGTCACCATTGCTATATTACAAGTAACCATGACTAATGAATAAATATCTCATGTAAAACTATGTAAGTGAGTTTAGTTTTTGTCTTAATAGAGTTGTATTAGAGACACAAAATAGAAGACTGCTACAACTCTTTTAAAGTTACAACTGATAAGCATTAAAATAAAGACTAATTCACGGATTTTACGTAAGCCATACTGTAACCGAAAAGAGAAGAGGCAAGAAACATGGCACCAGTAAAGGAAAAATCAGTTCCTTCTAAAATTAACATATGTAATCTGTGGCTTCTTCATCAGACCTACACTTTATATAAACATATATGGTTTCTACAAATAGAGCTGAATATCTTACTATAGCTCCCTGTTATTAAAAGACTGATTTCTCTCTTTTTTAATGGTTCCTGAAATTTCTCTGGAACACCTTCACGATAATTTTTTTATTTGCTGCGTGGAGAGATAGTAACTATACTACAGTTGAAAGGAGGCCATCTGTGCAGTTTAGGAAATGTAACTCCTGGGGTATATTATTGAAGCATAAGTATAACAACTAAATTGAAAGCTCAGCACGTAAATTCACTTGTTTAAAAAAGATTGTCTAATTTGTAATTAATATTAGGTCCTACTTTCATTTCAATCAACAGCAACAATTTCACAGTTCATGACTAAAAACTAAAAAGCATTTTGGCCTGAGGTATGTGTTTATCCTCATATTTTAATATTACAATACTCAGATGAGAAAGAACATTTTCTAGATGTTAGATGTTTGAGAAAGTGATTTGTTTCGCATGAGTGAGGAACTATTATTAAAGTTTACTTACTGTGGGTACAGCTAATTAAAAATTCATGTATTTCCTAAATACTAAAGTCTTTTCCTAACTCCAAGAGGAAAAAAATGACAGAGTTCAAAATTTTAAATTATATCTTTGCAATTCATTATCTTTTTTCCTTTATGATGGTAATTTTCCAGTATACTATTTTGAATGGAGTTTTGTTTTATTTTTTCTCTGTTTATGAAGACATAGGAGATGTACTTTTTGTGTTTGTTTGGAGACAGAGCCTCAAGCTGTCACCCTGGGTAGTATGCTGTGACATCACAGCTCACAGCAACCTCCAACTTCTGGGCTTAAGCGATTTGCTTGCCTCAGCCTTCCAAGTAGCTGGGACTACAGGTGCCTGCCACAACACCCGGCTTTTTTTTAGTTGTAGTTATCCTTGCTGTTTGGCGGGCCTGGGCTGGATTCAAACCAGCCAGCTCTGGTGTATGTGGCTGGCGCTTTAGCTGCTTGAGCCTCAGGTGCAGAGCCTAGAGATATACTTTTAATTTCACATCTTTTGAAGCCTTATTTGTCAGATTATTCCAGTGAATTAAATGAAGTATGCTAAAGATTTTCACTGTGCAGCTGAGAAGTAGTTAGGCTGTTTTATTCTTTACTATTTTTCTTCACCTTATTACTTACTGTTATACTCCATACCGAAAACTTTGTGAATTTTTATTGTTTGTTTAACAGAGCTTTCTAATCAGTTTGGGGAAGCAAGTTGTATTCATGAAATTCTGCTACAAATCTTATTTTAAAAATACTGTTTCACTGAAGGACAGAGTACTCTGTTACTTAACAATGCTGTTACTCAGCTTAGTGTTTAGTAATAGTATATAAAATGCACATTTTGGTCTATTTTCACCATGGTCAGATATTGGCATTAATATTCAGCTTTGGCCTTTATAGAATGAACTTCTGAATCCATGAATCTGAAATGTTTTCTCTCTAAAAAACAAAGTGATTATCATAGGCTTATGTCAGTGATGTTAGTAGGCTTAATACTTAAAATTTGGTTATGTTATTACAGGAATAGTGCTTTCTCAGCATTTTCAGCTGAAAGATAGTTTTAAGCATGTACACAAATTTTGAGGTTCCAAAAATGACATTAAAGGAGGCGTTGAGCTGTTTGGCCATCTAAGAGGTAAGGCTAGAGCCAGAGGTAAATAGTAGAACTTGACCAGTACATCTATTTTCAGATGTAATTTAGACGATTTTTCTCCAGAGGAAAACTAAAAATAAAAAAGTATCACATATAAGTTAACTTTTACTTAGTAGTGCCATATAGGAAAACCTGAGAATGGAGTGGTTTCTCCTAATAAAAGCTTCTTAAGCTTTTCTTTAAAAACAGAACACTTTAAACAACCAGTTTCTTTCTGAGATGAAAACAGAGTTTTCTTTAATCAGAGTAGTCACATCTATGGAAATTTCCTTTGTAGTGGTTTTCATTATAACAAGAGTTGATCTTAGCAGATAATTTAAACTGCAGTGTGTACAGAGGAAAAAAATGTCTACTGGAGTAAAGCATAACCATTCTAGGTGTCACTGGATTGAGAACAGCAAATGGGTAGGCCTCTAAAGAACAATTAAATATTTTTTCCTATCTCTCCTGTTTCTTTTGCTTTGGGTTTTTGTTGTCCTTGTTGCTGCTGCTATTTTACATTATTTACAAAAGGGAAATTTTGCTGTGCAGAGACAATTTTATTTTCAGAATCCAGAAATAACTTTCAAATTCCTTTTTTTTTTTTTTACTGTTAACTTCTAGAAAGCATGAAATGTATAAATATATTGTTTTAAACCTCCAATATTCTCAATATTAATGAATCTTGATTTGTTCTTTTCAAAAAATTTTCAATTATTATTGAAATGTATAACCTGTGGCATAAATTAAAGGGGTAATCTGGGTATAAAACATATATGCATGTTTTGTGTAAAGAAGTCTTTTAAAAACGTTGATTTGAATTTAATTTGTAACATAAATATTATATCCTTACCATGAGGCTTAGAACAAAAGTTCTCTGGTTTTCTTTATCAAAGTAATAAGAAAGGAAGTTCTACTTATACATGGGCATTTGGGTATTTAAAGTTTTTAACCATTCTTCATCCTCTTGGTAACTATATTTAGGGGAAAGTAAACACCACATGTACCCAGCACTAAATTGGAACTAGTAGATTAACACCTACCTGCTCACCATGAGAAAAAAATCAATAAAATTTAAGCAGGCGGAGGGAGGAGAGGGCAAAATGGGGTGGGTAAATTCTACCCAAAGGATACATTACACAGGTGTATGGCACACTACCTGGATGTTGGACACACCTTGTATTTGGACTTTAATCTTACAAATGCGAACTGTGGACTCTAATCATTTGTTAATCTTAAAAAAGTTTCCTTTCCGGTGTTATATGTATAATAGAGCTAAACCTTGCTTAATTTAAACTTGGAGCTCTGTACACTATTAATGTCATTTCTAACAAATAATAATTATTACTAGTTTTCTTATCTTTTTTTGGAAATACAGATTTGTTACTAAGTCAAAGGTAGTTTTCTTCGGTCTTTAGCATGCTTTAGTGGTTTGGGGCCAATTTATTTGCTTATTTTATTTGCTTATTTTCACTGCTTCGTTTATGTATTACTCATTTGACTAGAGATAGAGTTTTTAATGCAAGCCTGTAAATAGCCATAACTTATCACTGCATTATGAATAATATACATGTACACATAGCAATATAGAGACTACATTTTGAATTGTGTTTGTCTTCTTTTGACAGCTTCAGCCTTAAGTTCCATTTACAAATAAGCTTAAGGGTCTTGTGATATTGTTTGTCATGGCTTGAGGAATAAGATAACAAGTTATAATCTTCTTTAAAAACTTATTTTTAGTAATTAATCAACATAACTTCAGTTGAGTTACTGGAACTCTCAGCATACTTTTCTGGAACTATAATCTAGTGTATACCAATGTTGTAAACTTAAAACTCAGGGGGAAAAAGGTTCTTCAACTTGAGATCTTCTCTCCAGATCTCCATTCTTTGGAGTTCCATGAGTGTGACCTGAAGAACTTGGAACCGTTGAAACTCAAATGTAGGTAGGTAAGTGTTCACACCAGCGCATGCGTTGATTGCCTTATATCTCTTTGTATATGCATCTGTATTGCACCCCCTCAGTGCCTTTCTTCCTCCCCATAGATCATGTAGGGCCTGTGTCATTTTGATATTATGTAATTTTGTAAATCTGTATTTTGGTCAGTATTTGTCTGTGATGTGTGTTAGGGCCAGTTTTTTAAAAAAAATCTGCAGACGTTTATGACATTGTGCTGTCTAAAGACTGTCTTTTTCACACATAAGTGTTTGCTGTGTATGGGCCTGGGTTGCATTTTTGTGAATTGCTGTGTTTGTTGAGCTCTGGTAACATTCCCCTGGAGTTGCTGGTATTTACTGAGGGATGAAAAGTCTTAGTCTTGCAATTGTTTAACTTAACCTCTCTACTGTGTCGAGAGAACAAGAACTATTTCTAGTTGTAAGAACATCTTCCTGTTAGTATTTCATTTGAACATTCGTGATCCTATGAGTGTCAGCAATTTTCCTTTGAAGCTTTCTTTGGACAGTAAATTTTTTAAAAGATGATTAAACTGGGGCGGTGCCTGTGGCTCAGTGAGTAGGACGCTGGCCCTGGCTAAACTGCAACAAAAAAATAGCCAGGCATTGTGGCGGGTGCCTATAGTCCCAGCTACTCAGGAGGCTGAGGCAAGAGAATTGCCTAAACCCAAGAGCTGGAGGTTGCTGTGAGCTGTAACGCCATGGCACTCTACCAAGGACGACAAAGTGAGACTGTGTCTCTAAAAAAAAAAAAAAAGATAATTAAACCAATCTTTTGTTTTTATTTCTAAGAATATCAGTGTTTATCCTTCACAACCAGGAATCCTACTAAACCCAAAACCACCACCATCACCTACTGAATGGTAACATACTAAATTGTAACTGAAATAGGCTAACAGACTCAATCTGAAATATTCTTCTAGGCTTGAATCTCACTCAGATAAGCAACATAAGATGTTCAGGTGCTTTATTAATGTAATTCCTCTGAAAATATTTGAGCACCAAAATCTAGGATTCATACCATGCACTTAATTTTTTTTTTTCCTAGTATCACCACTGCTAAGTACATCATTAAACTTCGTGTTTTCCATGTTTTCTCTTCCTCATGTCCTAGAAGAATTAGGTGATCCTTTGATATTGGTTCTTAAACTTTTGGTCTCAGGACGCTTTTCATGCTAAAGTTTATTTGTGTATATGGGTTATATCTATTTACTGAAATAGAAATTAAAAGGAGAAAAAATTTTAAGTTATTTAAATAAAATCCACATGTTAATAATAAATGCCATTTTAATGAAAAATATTTTCAAAAGCCACATTGCTGTAAAGAATAGCATTTTATTTTGCTGTGATTATATGATGGTGAAGAATATAATGGCTACTAATACAATTTGGTGCCATTGCCTGGGTTCAAGCTAAAGTACCAGCAGTTTTACCTACTGTTGTTACTATACCATTAGTAAACGTCAACAGAGTTAAAAAGGCAAATAAAAACTTGGTGTTTTTATGAAAGTAGTTCTGACATTGTGATACTCTGAAAGGATTTCAGGGATACCACTTTGAGAACCATATTCTGGGATGCCTCTTTGACCCTAAAATGAAAGTTTGAGTAAAGTTTTTTTTCCCCTCCTTTCTGGGCTTTCAATATCCAAGGAGAATGACTTGCCTCCAGTCATTGTGAACAAATTTTAGAGTTACTTGAATATGATTATTGTTTTAGTTAGCATCGTAGATGTAAAAGAAAGCACCCAATTGGTCCAAAATGAGTCTGTCCAATTGGATGACTACTTATTTTTCTTTTGTGTGTGGTATGTGTGTTGTATGTGAGTATATAATTAATTTGGCTCCTTGGGTAGTTATAAAACACATTTCACAAAGCAACATGATTTTCATGAATTGTGGCAACTCCTACAGTATGCCATTTGGCTATGCTATTTTTTCTCTGATGTGTCACAATTTAAAATAATTACACTTCAGTGAGTATAATTTTCAATAAGTATAATAATCTCTGTACCATTTCTTAATCTGTTGTCCTGCTTTTCCCCAGAACCAAAATTTTTAGCAGTCCAAGAAAGCAGTAGAAATGCCAAGCTAGGAGAACATGATGAGCATTATCTTCTAAGTCACAGTCTTCTGTTGAATTATCTCCTTCCTAAGATTTGTTACTCCTCTGATGTCCCTAGACTGTTGGAATTTTATAATTTGTACCAACAGAACTGAGGGGGTGTGTGATGCTTACATCTATGCAGACATATAGTGGAATTTGACTCTCATTCAATGCATGCGCTAGTGCTCACGCTTACGTACCTGAAATTTGATGATTCAACAGCTCTGCAGTATTTGACAAATTAGTCAAAATGAATAAATAAATAAATAAAAATACTGGTAAAGAACAAGAATCTGCAGAGGTGATCTACTAGTAAAGAACTCTTATCTATTGGTAAGTAATCAAAATAACTTATAACTTCGAAAGCTCCTTGATGCATGATCATTATAAATACTTAATGCAAGTACTCTGCCAATATAACATTATCTTATAGGCAAAATACAGGGTATATAATGTGTTATAAATCATTAATTGCTTAATTGTGTATTCAGAAAAAATATTTAACACCAAAAGTAAAAAAACAGCATATTCTTTTATTTTTATCTCCTTTTAGAATAAGAAACTTCATAATTACATTGCAAAACTTGAAATTCTCTTAGGCTATTTGAACTCTAAATGTTAACTTCTCCTTTTCTCAGCTTTATTTTCTATTCTTGTTTTGGTAATAGACCGCTTTCTAGAATAGATGGGCCCCCACAACCAAACCAGTTAATTATTTGTAATTATCTAGTCATCCATGTTCAGGGACAATAAGCCCTTTGACTGTCTCTTCAGACTTCATTCTAAAAGCAGAAAGAATTAACAATAAAGGCCACCAAGCAAGTAAACAACTGGCATGTCAGATAGCTCAATCCTGCCTTTATGTTCTTTTCTGGTAATAACCCATCTACCTCCTTATCTACAGGTTAAGAACTGTGAAGAGTAATAAAGAGATTAGCAGGCCAACCTTGTCAAGGGATTTGAGCTATAAGGAACTATATTTTGTAGCAGAGTTTTACCTTTAGATTCCAAATAGGTAACTTCAAAGAATTTGGGGGAAATTGTTAGCTTAAAAATGGCATATGATTTTAAAGAGAAAAAAATTTTTTTGAAAGAACATTATGTCTTTGATGAACAAGTTATAATAGTAATAGTGTTTTGCATAAATGTTCTCATGTCTTCTTAGCTTATTCTGAGAGGGAGTACTTTTGGTTTTCATTTTGGTTCATTTACTTTGAACATTGCTGCAGGTATTCTATTATCATGGCCCATGAAGATAATGAAAATCCAAGACATGTTTAATATATAAAATCGGTTAGTTGGTTAGAAAATGAAAGCAATGATGACAAGGCCATGTTTATCTCTTCTCTTCACCTCTCAAGCCATATTTTCCTCTTGATCTGTTACTATAAATAAAAGCTTTAAGAGTAAAAAATTGTAGGTATCTCATTTTTTCCTGTTAAAACTACATTCCCTCGTAGCAGCCATCAAAGAATGCTGTGCTTGCAAATACTCAGAACCAATCATTTTTGTGTACGTTTTATATACTTTTCATTTTTTATTATAAAGTAACTGTTTTTAAAGGATTCTAAGATTTTTTGTCTCCTTTCTTCATCTTGCTGTTCTTCTTACACTTTTTGCATACTCTGTGATTTCCTGTAATTCAAATGGTACTTAGTCTAACTTTTCACTCTAAAACCAGAGATAATGTTTAATTGTTTAATTATTTCACTTCTTAAAAGCCTGATGTTTATGATTTAATATATTCTCTTTTTTTTTTTTTTTTTTGGTCATTGAAAAGATTTAAAACTCAACTCTTCTGAACTAACATGTTTAAAATGTTCATATGAATGAATTTCATTTTCCTTTACTGTGCTCTAAATAGCATTGAATTTACAAAAGGGAGAATAAGAAGTATTTTCTTTTTACTGATATTCATTTGACATGTGAACACTTTGTTTTATTTTTTTACAGATTCCCTTCAAGCTCAGCTTATCAATATGGGTGTTATTCCCACTCTAGTGAAATTACTGGGCATCCACTGCCAAAATGCAGCGCTTACAGAAATGTGTCTTGTTGCATTTGGTAATTTAGCAGAACTTGGTAAGTCTTAGTCATGAACCACAAATGTAATTAACTTATTAATTTATTTATAATAAATTTTCTTTTGTAGGTTAAGAACCTGGAAATTTAGATGATTTTTTTTAAAGCATTTGAGACATTCACTGTAATATTTTTAAAGTAAATCCAATTAGATCTTTTAATTAAATTGTTAATAATTGTAACTACTTCTTCCCTAATTATTTTATATATTATGGTTTAATATTTACATTGTGCATTATATAGAACAAGACGTCGTAGTTTATTGCATTTTATGTAAACTGCTTATTAGGAAAAGAAGAATCTTATTGACTATTTCACAAAATTCCAAAAAGTGACAGTACTTTTTTTTGTAAGAATATATTTGTAACAGTATTAGGAAACAAAATGTGACAAGTCCTTAAAAATCATAAGGCAATCAGAAGGCTGGCAGAATAAGGCTAAAGCTGGGGACACATCCTAGTCGTACCATAGAAAAGAGATGGGGTCTAGAGGCTGCCAGTCCTCTATGGTTTATTTTTCCTCTGTGTTACATATTAACCATTCTATCTTCCCTATTTTTCTTCCCCCTCATCTCCCTTCCTTCCTATGACTCCTGACAAAAGTTACAACTCCTAGTCTGGCTCTATCCCACAACCATGTCCATAATAAATTTTTTTTATGGGCATAGTTAATGCAATAGTTGTAAGAAACAAGTACACAGATTTTGTTAATTATCCTCATATTATAAAGAAGCAAAAGTAACACCAAGACTTCTAATCTTGGTTTATCTCACTGAACATTCATGTCTCTACATCTTACACATTGAAGTCTTGATTTTTACTTTGACTTCAAAGTAAGAGAATACAAATCATTTATCAGAGATATTTAGTAAAAGTCATTCTTATTAAGTGGGTCATAGTCTAGTATTAGTGACTATTTCTCTATTTTCTTCTCTTTATACTAGCTTAACACATTTTTTCCATCATTCAGGTGAGACTTTTATGGTTGTATGTCTAAGTTTTATAAATGCTGCAATTTCAGAAGCTGTGTGTAACTCTGCTGCTGAACCTCTTGGGAAGGGAGTTGTTGGTCCACTATACACCAATAAACTGTCATCCATTTTTCAAATGGGAGTTGAAGAGACAGGACTAGTTATTATTACCTCCTCTGATGAAATGATAAAAAGCTATAGTAATAGAAGAGGGTGGGCCTTGGGAGAGTTTAGTCACAGGGTTTTTACATTTTATAATAAAAGGGGCGTCCTGGATTTATATTAAACCTCACTCACCTTTACAGTCAGTCATCCTCTGAAGTAAGCAGGATTAACTAATCTTAAAGTTAATTCAATCCTGTGATTTATTTAGTAATATGAACTTGGGATCATGCTTATATAGAAGGGGAGCTCTGACAGGGAAATCTGTGAAAGGCAGGTAGACAAATAACTTGCACATTTGAACTTTTAAATCATTCATGATATAAATATTGGTATAGCTTTTGCTGTGTTTAAAACATTACAGTATAACATAAAATATTAACACTTCTTCAGAAGTGCTTCCTAGAAACCCAAATTTTAAACTCCTTCCCTTAAGGTAATAGTTTTAAACTTCTTGGACTGTGGCAAACTATAAGCCATGTACCTTGTGTTACTCTTAACTGTGTAAACACCTGGAACTAAAGAATAGTTCAGTTATGATTTTTACCATATTCAGTGCACTCTGGTAGTTTATATTCTATTTTCTAAAATTCTGGCCACAGTCCTAATTGATTACTTATTAGTAGAACTAGTAGATCTCTATCTGGCATTTGAAAAATATAACCTTATAGGATCTCCATTGTATGCGAATCATTTGAAAAGTAGTGTTTTGTGTTAGAGGAAAAAATCTGTGATGAGAACTTGAATTCTCACACAAGTCTTTAATAGTTGCACTGTCATTTCTGATTGTATTATCTATAGTTTCTATATGTGTGTATAGCTTGTTATGAATTTGGTTTATTCTTACTTTAATTAGGTGCTTAAAATTTTAATGGATATGACAAAAATCTTAATGATTATGCTTGCTTTGCTGAGTATTTATAATTTTCATTTAAAGGTTAAATATATACTTGCAAAACTTAATGTTTTAAAGTTTCCCTAAGGTGCTGCTTTCTCATCAAGCAGTGTTTTTACTGAGCACTCTGGATTTCAAAGATGCCTACAAAAACTGTGTTAGAAGAGTCAAAGGGGATGCTTTGGGATTGAATCCTATTATTTTATTTGGGGGATAAAAAATGACCAAAAGCTAAAACCTGGTAATAAATATAATTAAATTGGGAAATGGGAGTTTTGATTGGACAAATGGATAAGAAAAAATAAAAAGGACAGCAAAACAGCACAGCATACTGGTCGAGATAAGTAGAAAGTTACAAACATAACTTTGCCTATCTTATTGTTTCCATAGCACACTAGGAAAATATATCATTGAAAAATTGCTTCTAAAAAATTTGATATGAGTTGCTTGTGTTAAGGTACCAGATATGTTTGGGAGATTTCATACACTATCTCTTTTCAGCCTTGTTTCCCCCTTTCAATATGAAAAGATAGATGTAGACCCAGTTTAATTCAGCCCAGTTGCATACTTTCTAATTTCAGCTATTCTATTTGGAGGGTAAAAGAGAAATTTTTCTTTATCTACTCTGACTTCTAGCATTTACATCATACATTAGTTATGTGCATGTAATAGAGGGGTAATATATCAACACAGAAATGGAACACATATTCCTCAGAATAATTTTTCTCTTTTCAGTGTGAGATTTCTTACCCATGAGTTCAAAAGTATTCTATTTTTATTGACTCAGGTAAATATCAAGTGTCCTAAACATTCATATTGCACCCTTCTGGATATGATAAAAGAGAAAGTAATTTAACAAGTGTGGTCTTTTGGAATTGGGGGCAGAAAAGAAAAATGTAGCTGTCTCATTAAGCTTTATAAATTTTGTGCAATTAAAGGTGTTTACATATTTCTAAGTAATGAAAAGATCACCTTCCTCCTGATTTTTATTTGTGCACACACAATCTTAAAGAGAACTTGTCCTTGTTCATATGCACCCATAATTTTTTTATATTTAAAATTGTAGCATAAATACACCTTTTTTATGTTTGCATTCTTATTTAACATTATGAATTAAGCAGTGTGGTATTTCCCGTCTTTAAATTTTAGTTGGAAACCAACTCTGTGATAAAGAGCTTCATTTTTTAAAGGTTCAAACCCTCCAGGAACAAACAAAATAGGACAAGAACATTCTAAGAGGTTCAAGAACATTTTGTGTCCCATCAACTCTTATAGGTCCTAATCATTTTTTTAGCACCTAAAGCACCTAATTGATTATCAATGGCAGAAAACTAGAGAGGCGAGGGTAGCCTCTTAACATGGAAGATATTTAAACAAATAGAAAAAAGTAACTTGGAGGAAATAGAAACTGCAGGGTAGGAAAATATCTATCTTCAGATAAATAAGGGCAAAAGCATGAAATTATACCAGGATACTATTTGTAGAGAGAACAAAAGAGAGCTTAAATGTTAAAAACAACAAAGATGAAAGAAAATGTGTAGAGAATATGCAAAAATAAAGCAAAAAAAAAAAAAAAAAGATAGAATTAAATGCAAGATTAGAACATATCTAGAAAGAGAGAAATGTTAGGAGGAAATTGCCATGTAACTCAAGATTTCCAGATCAAAAGTATCTATCAAATGTGTAACCTAATAGATGAAAATAGATCTAGACCATAGCACATCAATGTGAAATTTTAGAATGCTGGCAATAAAGAAAACATCTTAGAAGCTTCTAGAGAGAGTAGAAGGCATAAAGTTGCATAGAAAAAATTATGAATCAGCAGACATCAGATATCTAAAACCCTCACAGCCAAAATAAAATGGAATAATGCTTTCAAAAATTTGAGGGAATCCAGAGCAATTAGACAAGAAAAGAAAGAACATCTCAATGGAAAGGACAAAATCAAATTGTCCCTGTTGGCAGACCATATGATCATACATTTAGAATAAACAAATTAAGTTATAGGATACAAAAACAACAAACTAGCTGAAAAAGAAATCAAGAACGCAATCCCATGTACAATAGCTACAAAAACATACATAATAATAATATCGAGGAATAAATATAACCAAGGAGGCAAAAGACCTTTGCGAGGAGAACTATATACAAAACACTGGTGAAAAAAATTAAAGGGGATGATGGATCGTTTTGTAGTTCATAAACTTGATGATTGGTTGTTCACATGCATGTGTGAAATGTTCTTTCCCCAGATCTTCAAACCTTGTTATGACGTGAAAAAAAGAGGATACAAATGGGAAGACAGCTCGTGCTCATGGAGCAGAAGAATTAATACTGTTGAAATAATCATGTTGCCCAAAGCAATCTAAAGATTCAGTGCATTCCCTATTAAAATACCAATGACATTCTTCACAAAAACAAAAAGAATCCTAAAATTTATATGGAATCACAAAAGATTGTCAATAGCCAAAAAAAAGCTGGAGGCATTGCACTACCAGGCTACAGATATACTACAAAGCTGTAGTAACCAAAACAGCATGATACTGGCATTAAAAACAGACACACAGATCAACAGAACAGAACAGCAAACCCAGACATTAATCCATGTATCCACAGCCAACTGATTTTTAAGAAAAGTGCCAACAACACTTATTGGGGGAAAGACACTCTTCTATAAATGGTGCTGGGGAAACTGGATATCCATGAATGAAAGAAACTAGATCCCTACTTCTCATCCAGTACAAAAATCAACTCAAAATGGATCAAAGACCTAAATGGAACACTTGAACCTGGGAAACTAGTAGACAAAAAAATAGGGAAAACATTGCAGGACATGGGACTGGGAAATATTTTATGAATAAGACCTCAAAGTCATAGGCAAAGAAAAGCAGAAGTAAGGAAGTAGGATTATATCAAAGTAAAAGTTTCTGTACAGCAAAGGAAACAATCAACAGAATGAAGAGAATCTCCAGAATGGGAGGAAATATTTGCAACTTGTCTGACAGGGAATTAATATCCAGAAAATAAAAATAGCAAAAAACCTATCAATACAATTAAAAATGAGCAAGTGATTTCTCAAAAGAAGACATACAAAGCATGAATAAATATATGGGAGGAAAGGGTTCAACATCACTAATCAGAGAAATGAAATCAAAACTCCAATGAGGTATCATTTCACCCCAGTTAAGATGGCTGTCATCAAGACCAAATTTAACAAATACAAGGAGGTAGAGAAAAGGGAATTCTTACATATACATAGAGAACAGAATGGAGATTCCCAAAAGAATCCCTTGTGATCCAGCAATCCCACTGCTGTGTATTTATCCAAAGGAAAGGAAATATACTAAAGAGACATGTTATCCCCCCCCCATGTTTATTGCAGCACTATTCACAATAGTCGAGATACGTAATCAAACTAGGTATCCAACAACAGATGAATGGATAAAGAAAATGTGGTATAAATACACAATGGAATACTATTTAGCCATTAAAAATAATGAAATTCTGACATTCACAGCAACATGGATGGAAGTGAAGGATGTTAAGTGAAATAAGCCAGGAGCAGAAAGTTAAACACAACATGTCTTCATTTATATCTGGAAAAAGTTGATTGCATAGAAATAAAATGTAGAACAAAGAATATTAAAGCCTAGAAAGGAAGGATAATGGGGAGAGATTTGTTAAAGGTTAAAAAATTAAAATTAGATTTAAGGAGTAAATTCTAGTGTTCTGTCCCACTGCAGGATGACTATAGTTAACAATAACACAGTTCTAGATAAGGAGAAAGATTTTGAATGTTCCCAATACAAAGAACTAATGTTTGAGATGATAGATATGCTAATGACCCTGACCTAATCATTATATATCTATCTTAAAAATTAAATTAAAAAAATTTGAGTGGATTTTATTTCCAACATAGAACCCTATACACAAACTATGAATCAAGTATGGGATTATATAAAAATATAATCAAATCATCTCACAAAATTGGCTTTTCTTTCTGAAGCCACGGGAAGATGGGTTCTAACAAAACAAGGGATTTAAATTAAGGAAAACTACATAAGAGCCAGGAAATGAGATCCAGCAGGAAAATAGGAATCCCTAACATGATGGTGATGTTATAGTCCCAAATGGTGTATTTTCAAGGCACAACCAGGCAAGATTGGAATATGACAAAAAGCTGGTGGGGTGGGGGTTTGCAGAGTTCTTGTAGGAAATGAAATTGATTAAAATCTAGAGTGAATGAGAGTATTAAAAGAAGATGAGGGTTAGGCGTGGTGGATTGTGTCTGTAATCCTAGTGCTCTGGGAGGCTGAGGCGGGTGGATTGCCTGAGCACAGAGGTTTGAAATCATCCTGATCTGACCTAAAAATAGACCTGCCTTTCGATCCTATAATTCCTCTTCTAGGTTTATACCCAGAAGACCAAAAGTCACAATATAACAAAGACATCTGTACCAGAATGTTTATTGCAGCCCAATTCATAATTGCTAAGTCATGGAAG
>CAUYPK010131947.1:0-25537 GCA_963574355.1 Loris lydekkerianus
ATTATATGCTTTTGTGTGAGTGTTTGTCTGTTTTGGCAGGTCACTGCGTGGTGTGGCTCTCTGACTCTCACAGTTTAAAATTTTGGCTCTTTGTGTCGAACTTGTTCGCCACCCCTGGACTAAAGCAACTGCTGTGAGTAAAAATTATCCTTTGTCCGCAATGGAGGAGTAGCATGTTTTCAACCATGTTTTCGATCTATAAAACTGTGGCAGACTAACTCGGTAGCTTCCAAGTAAAAGAAAATCTCCAACTCTTCATACTTCTTCAACACTTTGTTTCCTTTAATTCTTCCTATTACTCACCAGGCCTCAGCCACACTGAACAACTAGCTATTTTCTGTACTCAACAAACACAACTTTAACTCACAGCCTTTGTATTTGCCGTACAATTGTTTGTTCCTCCCAGACACAGTCATGAGTCACTTACCAATGGGGATATGAGAAATGCATCTTTAGGTGATTTCGTAACTGTTCAAATGTCATAGTGCACGTACACAAACCTAGATGGGGTGGCCTACCACACGCCCAGGCTCCCCAGCATAGTACATTGTTCTTACGCTGCAAACGTGTGTAGCATGTTACTGTACTGAATACTGCAGGCAAATGCAACACAGTAGTAAACATCTGTGCATGTAAACACAGAAAAAGTACAGTAAAATAAGGTATTATGATCTTATGAGACCACCATTGTACTTTGGGGTCCACTCTTGACCTAAACATCATTATGTGGACATGACTATATTTTCAAGACTTGAACCATCTCTTCTTTGGGTTTTTTTTGTCAGCTCTTAGAGAAGCCCTCTCTAATCCACCTCCAATATACTCTCTACTCTTATCTGTTGAGATTTTTTTTCCCTTTATTTTTCTATACAGGACAAGTTACGCAGTGAATGTATTTGACTATTTTCTCATTTTCTGTCCCACAGGACATTCTTCTATGCATGTAGGGACCTGGTTCGCACATCTACCACCACACACCCAGTGCCAGAGGAAGTCATTACTGCCTAGTTTTCAATAAATATCTTTTAGAATAGAAATTCTTAAAGTAAAAGAATAAAAAATATTAATTAATATCAGTGAAAATGGCAGAGTAAAGAACTCCAGAAATCTGCCTCTTCATAAAAACAACAATAACCACATCCAAAATGGCAAAAACCATCAGAATAAACTTTATCAAAATGCTGAAAATTAACCAAAATCTTCTATCGGCCCAGCTAAACCCAAGAAAGGAAAGCAGATTTTTTTCTTTGGTGTTTTAACTTAGCCTAATCTTTTTTATCATCTCGTACTCAGCAGTACTCTAGAAAATAGCAGCCTACCTCGCTGGTGTCAGAGGGAACACAACAGACCTCATTTGCAAATGATCGTCCTTAGTTGATCTTTCTGGTGGCTCCTGAAAGACCAAAAGCTTGACTTTATCTCATTACATTTGAACTGATCCAGTTCTTTAGCTGTCATCCAAGGAGCATTTGTCATACACACAGGCAAATGTTTCAGTCTCTGCCATTTGAGGAAAGGGACAACAACAGTTGGAGAAAACCATCAACCAACCTACTGCTTAGGATGAAAGGCTGGAAAATAAGGTGGCTTGGGGAACAAGGGAAAACCTCTGCCATACTCCCGGAAAGAGGGCCAAGTTCATAACCAAGGCCTTCTGTGACGGTTCAAAGGTCTCACGGCTGGCTGATCTGGAAGTTCTGTGCAAGCAGAAAGCAAGGGATTTATAGGGAAAATTAGAAGATGCAGCAAAAAAGGTACTCACAGGAAAATTTATAACTACTACTATAAAAGTGTATGTTTAATAAGAAGATCTGAAATCAATAACGTAAGCACCAACCTAAGAATGTAGAAAAATAAGGCCAGGCACGATGACTCACACCTGTAATCCTAGGATTCTGAGAGGCCAAGATGAGTGGATTGCTGAGCTCAGGAGTTAGAGACCAACCTGAGCCAAAGTGGAACCCTATCTCTACTAAAATAGAAAAACTAGCTGGGGGCTTGATGCCTATAGCTCAGTGAATAGGGCTCCGGCCACATACACCGAGGCTGACAGGTTCAAGCCTGGCCCAGGCCTGCTAAACAACAATCAGAACTACAACAAAAATATAGCTGGGCATTACAGAAGGCACCTGTAGTCCCAGCTACTCAGGAGGCTGAGGCAAGAGAATCACCTAAGCCCAAGAGTTTGAGGTTGCCGTGACCTGTGACCCCATGGCACTCTACCAAGTGGGACATAGTGAGACTCTGTCTAAAAAAGGAAAGGAGGGAAGGAAGGAAGGAGGGAGGGAGGGAGAGAGGGAGAGAGAGAGGGAAGGAGAAAGGGAGGGAGGAAAGGAGGAAGGGAGGGAGGGAGAGAAGGAGGGAAGGAAGGAAGGAAGAGAGAAAGGAAGGAAGGAAGAAAAGAAAGAGAAAAACTAGCTGGAGATAGTGGCAGGTATTCACTATCCTGGGGAACCAAGGCAAAAGCATCTCTCAAGCCCAAAAGTTTGAGGTTGCTGTGAGCTATGACATCGCAGCACTCTAGCCTGGATGACAGAGTGAGATTCTGTCTCAAAAAATGTAACAAAAGAAACTAGGGAAATGAATTCAAAGCAAGCAAGAAAAATAATAAAAATTAGAGCATAGATAAGAGAAATAGAGAGTAAGAAGCCATAGAGAAAAAAAATCAACAAAATTGACAAAATTCAGTTAGAAAGACAGAAGAAAAAAAAGGCCAAGAAAATAGTTACTACAATAAGAATAAAAGTGGAGAACATACTACTGACCCTCTAGAAATAAAAAGAGAATACTATAAATAATTATGTCAATAAATTAGATAACCTAAATGAACTGAAAAACTTCCTAGAATCACAAGGTCTACCAAAACAAACTCAAAAAGGAATAGAAAATCTGAACACACTCATAACAAGAAAAAAGATTATGTTAGAAATCAAAAACTTTGACAAAGAAAATCTTCACTGGTGAATTCTACCAAATATTCAAAGAATTGACACCAATCCTTCCCAAATTCTTTTTGTTGACTTTCCTCCAATTTATTACCATTAGATCACACTGATTTTGACCGCTCACATTTCTGCATAACTGTTCACTCTTCATCAAGCCTCACATAGAAATACACAGGTTTAAAAATGTACTTGTGTCTTTATTTCCTTATGAAGGCTCCCATGTCACACAAATGTAAAATAAATATGCAGGCTTTTCTCTTTTTAATTTGTCTTTTGTAATAAGGGCTTCAGCCATGAACTTGGGACAGGTAGAGAAACCGATTATTTTTTCTCCTTTACCATTTCTAAACCCCAACATGGGTAGCTTGAGACACCCCACTCAGTGCAAAGCTGTTGGTGGGATCCAGGGAAAATTGACAGTGGCCGGCAAAAGTTAAGCATCTTTACCAAAGTTGTCTCTCCCAGACAAAGATGTATGCAGTGCCTTGTAGAAAAAGGAAGGCAGAAACTTCTTACCAATTTTTTTCCAAATTCAGCTTAATGAGACAAAAAACATGTGTTTGGATATGGCTAAATTTGTATGCTTTCCTCTTGTTAATCTGTCTTGTTTGATGGTCCTTAGATATAAACCTTGGATGGGAAGAAAAAGAATGATTTTCCTCTCTTATAATAGGGGGAGCAAAGAGGGTTTTTAGGGCAGTGAACCTCTTGTGCATGATACTGCGATGTAGACACGCCTCATTACACATCTGTTCAAATCCAGTGACAACACCAGGAGTGAACCCAAATGCAAACTCTGGGTGACTGTGGTGTGGCAGTGGAGGTTCAGAAATTATAACAAGTGGTCCAAGCGTGGTGACTTATGCCTATAATCCTAGCACTCTAGGCTGAGGCAGGTGGATCACCTGAGCTCACGAGTTCAAGCCCAGCATGAGTAAGAATAAGACCCTGTCTCTACCAAAAATAGAAGAACTAGCCCAGCGTTGTGGTAGGCACCTGTGGTCCCAGCTACTTGGCAGGCTGAGGCAAGAGAATCACTCGAACTCAAGAGTTTGAGGTTGCTGTAAGCTATGACACCACAGTACTGTACTTAGGGTGATGGAGTGAGACTCTGTCTCAAAAAAAAAAAAAAAAAAGTAAGAAAAGGAATTATAATGAATGTCCTACTGTGGTAAGGAATATTAATAACGGGGGAAGTTATACACGGGTGGAAATGGGGTAGGCTGGAAATCTCTGTACCTTCCTCTCAATTTTGCTGTGAATCCAAAACCACTCGAAAAAAATAAAATCTATGTTTTAAAAAAGAATAAAGTACTAATACATGCTACCACGTGGATGGATCTTGGAAACACTGTGCTAAGTGAAAGACGGACGAGGAGGCCACGTGCCGTGAGATTCCATCAGTGTGAGATGTCTGGAGTAGACAAACCCACGGAGAAGGCAGAGGCGAGCCGGGTGTGAGGAGAGGAGAACAGGGGTACACGGGGTTTCTTTTGGAAATCAAATAAATGTTCTAGAATTAGACACTAGTTGTAGTTGCACTACATTGTGACTATAATAAAAACCCTAAACTGTACACTTAAGATTAACACAATTCGTGATTTTAACTATTACATCCCAGTCCCCTAAGCAGGAATTGCAGGTGCTCACAGAGATCTGATGCTTTCCTCGTTGTCATGGCCACCTGCACACACAGCAAGCAGGGCGCCTCTGCTCCCCCACGCTGCCCACCACTGCTTCTCTCTCAACTCACATCATGAATTTTTACATTTGTAAGTGTCCTTTTTGTTTTGTTTTAAGGATAAGGCATATTATTGGGTTTTTTATCCCTGGAGTTGAACCTAGCATTGTACTGAAATATGATAAATCCATGAATGAGCCCACAATGTCAAGGCTAAGGAGAATCATTTACTTTGGATTGTCAGGTACTTAAGTTTCGACATGCCAAAGTCCTGGGAGGCTAGATTAGAAAGGAAGGATCCAATCCATAGTTTGCCAAAGAATGTTTCACAACCAGTCCCTTTAGCAGGAGAAGCTCTGATTTATAAAGATTCCCAAAGCAGCTGCTTTCAAGTCTCTTGACATCACTGAACATGGATTTGAGAAGAGATGTCCACAGACCGGCTCCCGTGAGCTGGTGCTAGGCAGCTCCGACACACCATCGGAAAACTCAGTGTGAGTTGAGAGAGAGGCCACGGCCAGCAGTGTGTGGGGCAGCTGTCCCAGGCGGAGGTGCTTTGCTGTCTGCACAGGTGGGAATTATAATGAGAAAAACATCAGACTCCGACGGATACCTGGTAGTCCCAATTAATATGTTAGGATTTCCTCACAAAGAGGGCGTGGGAACAAATGAGCAGCCACTGCCTTTGGTCACTGCCGTCCCAATGCACGCAGCTCCTACAGAAGCATCAGGGAAAGTCAATGCAATAGAGTTCTTATAGAAGCAAAACTCATTGATGGATGCACTCGGGTCTCAGAGTACCGCCGAATCGCTCTGCTGTGTTTCCCGAGTTAATTCCACAGTGTCTGTCCTGAGTCAGAGGAGTTGGGCTGCCTGCTGCACACCTGCGTCTTCACAGTTCCAGCTAGGGGGGCTTCCAGATTGCCACTGGGAGCGATATGCGGGAAGTAGTTTAAAATGCTCATAGGACATTTTCTGAATGTCTTAAATTATCAAAGAAAATTAATTTTAAAACTCATAAATGTCTCTACAATCTATCAAACTTGAATGGGGACCTGTTGGCTCAGAGCAGAAGGATAACAAGTCCATCCCAGAACCACTGATCTGATCAGTGGTTTGGGATGGATTGGTCTGGGAAGTAAGTTTGCAGATCTAAGGGTAATAAGTAATTTGTGACTAGGGGAAAAGATAAGACATCAATAATAAAAATCCCCATAACCATCAAAACAACAACAACGAATGGTGAAAGGATTTTGTCCGGCCACATGAATCATGAATTCACCCCACTGGGGAGATGCAAGATAAAGCTCCTAACACAGCTCAACCCAACATGCAGGGAAGGTGGAAATAAAAACTAACTTTCTTGCATATAATGAGATAAGGAACACATTTTTTTTTTTTTTTTTACAAGACCACAAACACTGCAGGTTCTAAATGCAGCAAAACTCTTCCTTAGTTATTAATGAACTAAACAAACTTGACAAGAGAATAAAATGTGAAAAAAGACAATGACAAACCAGATGACATATTAATTAATGGTATGTCTTTCTCAGGATGTATTGCTTTTCTGCCTTAGCATCTTAAATAATTGAGCAACCTCTTGAGGCAGTCTTTGGAGGCTGTTTTTAAACAGCAACTGTGTTTAAAACAATTAGAATGAGCAGTTCTAGTCACCGGAATGGTGTGACTGTAGACTTTGATGCCACAAATTAATAGTGTTTCAACTAGGTAAGTAGAGCTGCGACTAAGTGGATAGAAATTTTCTGATGCAAACGTGCAAAAAGGCAAATCATGCTTCTTTAAGAATAGTTAGTGCCATGCTGCAAATGACAAGGGCTTAGGCCAACACTTTCCAACCTTTTTCCTCAAAAATTAATATTCCTCGAGAAATATTCTCTGGTTAAATATGTAACCACTATGTAAACACATTTGGAAAATGTGCCATGCTATAATGGCTTTTTAGAGATAGAGCATATTAAAGGTCTGAAACATTCTGCAGCATAGAAAAAAAAATTGGAACTTTGCTTATCCTATTCCTTGCTAAACTCTCTCATATAAAAAAATAACTTATTTAGAGATAAAGAAATAGTAGTTATATCTCAGAATACCATTTGGACATCCTGATATTTCAAGGTAATCATAATGGTAAGTTTTTTGTTGTTGTTGTTGTTTTGTTTTGTTTTGCAGTTTTTGGCCAGGGCTGGGTTTGAACCCGCCATCTCCGGCATATGGGGCAGGCGCTCTACCCCTTTGAGCCACAGGCGCCGCCCCATAATGGTAAGTTTTTTAATCAGAAAACTAATTAGCAAATATTTATGTCTTGAAAGCCAGAGAGAAAAGGGAAAGAAATATTAAAAAAAAAAAAAAAAAAAAAAAAGGGAGTAATCTACTGGAGGAGTTCTTAAATGTAGCCCCACTATTCTCATATCCAAGAGATCATAGCAAAACACTCAGCCAATGGGTGGGCCTTGATTCTCCAGCAGGGATACAGGAAATGTAGCTCCCAATGAAGGCAAATTTATTTCTGCTCTTGCTGTCCATTCCACATGGGTAGTGACCATAATCCAGGGCAAGTAGAGGCAAACTCGTTCCATCAATGATCAGATAGCAAATATTTTAGGCTTTGCGGGCCCTACTGTCTTTCTTGAAACTGTTCAAGTCTGCCTTTGGAGCATAAAAGTCATTATAGACAATAAGTAAACAATGAGTATGGCTGTTTTGATAAAATAGGATTTCTAAAAACAGGTGGCGGGCCTAATTTGTCCCATAAATTATAGTCTGCTGAACCCTAACAAGGGCATAGTATTATGTTCCATGTTAAGAAACCATTCTGCTTACCGGCATCAGGAAACCCTATCTTCTTCACTACTCTTTTTTAACCACATAAAGTGGCAGTGGACTACTTGATAGATCTTTAAAATGAAAGGGCTGACTGGTGTCAACAAAGTGTCCTCCTGCCTTGTCACGGGGTCATCACATGTGCTAGTGGCAATAAAAGGGAATGACATCACTGATGAATCAGGAGGTGACAGTAATCGCAAGAATCAAATTTGCTAAATGTAGACCACCTTTTCATTTTCTAATATATAAGTATGTATATAGGTAAATAGTATCATACATAGTAAGTTTCCTAAAAGTGGGCCACCCCCAAGCACACCATTCTAGTTGTTCAAACAATAAAAATCCAGGAATTGCCACCTGAAGGGTGCTTAATGGTATTATATATGGCTATATGTGACAGGGAGGTTTCTTTTTAATTAGGGCCTCTATGTAAAAGTTACACTTCCTGCAGAATAGAAAAATTTTTTTTTTCCATCCTAGTGTATAGGAGAGAACATATGAGGATAAAGATCAGAGGCTGGACAGGATAGAGATAAGAGAGAAAGCTTTGAGACAGGGTAAGCAGTAAAAGCTACTCCTGGCATTTATCTAACAAAGTGGACAACCAGTAATTTATAGAGTAAAACTTTGGCAAAGGTTGTATTTGAAACAAACTTCGAACGTTTTTAAATGCAAAAATTAAAGCAGTGCTTCTTCAAGTGTGGTCCATGAATGAACTAGACATGTTTGCCAAGCCAGTTGGCCCCATCTTAGACTTATCAAATCTACATCTCTGAGGGTGCGGCTGGGAAGCTGGATTTTTTTTAAATCAAGATCTCTATATAATTCAGATGAACACTACACTTGAGAACATTAAACTAATATAGAGCCTAAATAATCTTGTTGTGGATCAGCATGGGGCAAGAAAGACCCAAGCCACAGGAGGAGAACTTAAATCTAAGACAAAAAAGGGAAGAGGCCCAGGTTAGAGGGAGTAGGAATTGTGTTCTCTGCCCAGCACCTTAGCTAGAAAGATTTAAAGACCTCTTGGAAGGAAGATCTGAAAGTTGACAAATATCTCTGATTAAATGCACGCATAGATGGTCCTCCACTGAATGATTTTTCAACTTTGTAATGATATAACACCATTCTTTTTTTTTTTGACAAATTACCAGGGATATTCAGCATTTATATTATGATAAAATAGGCCTTGCATGTCAGGTTATGGTGGTTTATACCTGGAATCCTTGTACTCTAAGAGGCCGAGGCGAGTGAATCACCTGGGCTCAGAAGTTTGAGACCAGCTTGAGCAAGAGCGAGACACTGTCTCTACTGGGCAAAAAAACAAACAAACAAACAAACAAACAAAAAAAAACAATAAAAACTAACCAGGTGTTGTGGTCACATGTAGTCCCAGTGAGGCTGAGGCAAGAGGATTGATTCTTAAGCCCAAGAGTTTGAGGTTACTGTGAGCTATGACGCCATGCCACCATACCCGGGGTGACAGAGTGAGACTGTCTCCAAAAAAAGTAGGTTTTGCATTAGATAATTTTGCCTGACTGTGGGCTAATGCAAGTGTTCTGAGGACATGTACAGTGAACTAGGTTAAGCTATGATGTTCAGTAGGTTAGGTGTATTCAATGCAGATGCTTTCATGGGTCTATCAAGACATAACCCCATTGTAAGTTGTATTTCCAGTTTGGATATTCTTAGTAATTGATTTGTCATCTTCAAAAAATGCTTAAAGCAAACAAAAATCCCTCCTATTAACATTACACGTGGATACAGAGACTGAGGGCTTGACTCTAAGAATCAACTCTAGTGCTGAGGACAGGCAGGTGTGTGAAGGACTTGGGCACCAGAGATGTCCCATGAGGCAGGCTGGAACTCAAAGGGAAGGGCCAGCAGGTGCCCATCTCCCTGCAGGGAGGGCTTCTCGGCCTGGTGCACTAGGGCCCATGTTGCAGGTGTGCTCCAGGAGAGGCAGCCCCACTCTCCTGCTGCTCTTACCATCTGTAAGGCAAGTGGGGAAACAGATTTCCAGGCAGGAGCTGAGCAGCCTGGCCCAGTCACCTGCTGTGCTGGGAGCTCTTGGAAATACCAGCTGCTCACACTTGGGGAACACCTGCTGTGTAGTTGGGTTTGCATGTACAGCTCCTCCAAGTGCAGAGAAGAGAAGCCATTTGGCCTGTGCAAAGCTGACTTGAGGTGTATCCATTCCATGGGGGTGGGGTGAGCCCCTGTTCCTAGCTATCTCATGACCCGACTCAGTGGAGAGAGGCAACCCTTCATTCCCACTTGCGGCCATTCATTGTTCGATGAATCATTCTCTCTAAAGGGCAAACTAACACTTACATAAGGCTGCCTAAGCAAAGAACAATTTCATCCCAGTGTTACGTACATAATCAGAAGCATATACACATGATACACTTACAAACACACTCTTACCAGGGTCTATCTGTACAAAACGTAGCCATCTACATCTTGTGTTTTGACTAGGTAAGGTTGAGGAGAGGATTTGACTTGGTTTCCAAATTTAAAATTGTGGTGTCTGCTGTAGCATCAGCAGGAAGTAGTGTGACCCCAAGGTCAAAAAAACAAAATGCATCTTCTGCTCTATACTCCACAGGGCCCAGCTGTAAAACCTCAGGCAAATGACTTTGCTGGGTCCTATGGCTCAGTTTCCTCATCAGGAAATGGGGATGATGGGATGTGTGATAAGCATTAATTAATGTTTATAAAGTATCTTGAGATTCACTGATGAAAGAGACAAAGTATTATTTTTCTCAGCATGGGCAAACAAGCCCTTGGTATAAATCCAGCCAAATCATGCTGAGTTAATTACCTGTAAGACTTGAAACTGTTGTATCAGATCTATTTTGCACTTTCCTGCCCCAGGCAGATTAGCACCTGTAGTGTTTTACAGTGAATCACCAAGAGAAGTTAGCAGACAAATTGGGTCAAATGGGATGACTGTGGTTCACATAGTCTTTCTTCTCTTTGCCTAAAATAACCATTTGGGAAGCAAAAAAAAAGAAAAGAAAAGAAAGAGAAAAGAATGAAAGAAAAGAAACCAATTGTTTAAATATGTGGTAAAGTTGGATTCAAGATGCAACCTGTGATAGCCAATAATACACACATTATTTTAAATATGAATGAAAATCAAGATATCTAATGATAAAAAAGCATTATGTGCATACCATTCTTTTATGTATTCCAAAGATTATTAGGTTGCTCGTTTTACAACATTGCTTAAAAGCCCCAGTCCAGCTAAGCATTTGATATAACAAATATAACTCTCTAAATGATACCACCTTCTATGAGAGGTAAAGGGAGCACAGTGCAGGCTTTGAGTGAGACTCTTTAAATATCAGATGTGAGCTAGAGGTTTAAACAAGTCAGCCTCAATCAGGAGAGTCTGACAAGAAAACCTACCACACAATAAAGAGGTCTGGGACAGTGGAAGGCTAAGAGTGATCCTTCAGAACTATAATGAATCAAATCACAGTTATTCCTCCAATTAAATGTGATCAGAGAGCACAACTCCGGACTGAAACAGGTTAAGCACTCACCAGCTGAAAAAGGATTTTTCGGTTTGCTTTACTGAAGGTGCACAAATATCTTTAAGTCCTTTTGGGTTCCAGGAAGGCTTATTTTGAAATAGGAAAGTGGACCTCGAAACTGGAGTCTGGCCTGAAGGTCAAGTGAGTTCTCAGCTTGGGCGATCCAACCAGTAAGTTCATTGAAGAAAAGGGAGGCTGCCCCGTGGACAGAATGGTGCCTAACTCTCAGAGCAAAGGAGAATATTCTTCTGTGAGTTTCTGGGGTCTTATTTTATATCTTCTATTTAATTTTCTGTTGAGTACAGGGAAGATTATAAACTCTGTGGGAAAGGGGTGGGAAGTTCCTGGAGCCACTGGTTCTTCCTCTTTTAAAACATATGGAGCAACCTCGAGGAGTCACCTATGGCATTTGTGACCTGTCAGGGGGCTAGTGGGACATTCTTTTATGCTAATAAAATATGAGCGGGGCATAAGCAGGAAGAGTAACCCGAGGCTAATTTTATGGTCACCGTGGTTCTTGCTAGTTTGGGCCAGCTTCTCCATCACCTCCTGCTTCAGGAAACACCTTGGCTGGGGCCTTGTGACTCCTCCTCCTGGCGGGGCCTGCTCGTTCCCTCTCTCAGTTCAGCAGCAAGAAGGTAGGAAAGTGGATAAGCAGAGAGAAACTCAGGCATCTTAAAGAGCTCTGGGGCAGAGGTTCCCAAGGTGTGGTCCCAGGCCTGTGAATCAGCATCACCTGAAACTTGTTAGAAATACAAATTTCAATTCCTATTCCAGACCCACCAAATCACACCCTTTGGAGGGTAGGGTCTAGAATTTGCACAGTAACAGACCTTCCAGCTGATTCTGATGTACACTAATGTTTGAGAGTCACTGGCTGATAATTACAAGTTGGTATCAGCCTGATGTGAATTCACTGCATCAATGAAAAATGTCATTCAAGTTGACTTAAAGCGAGAAAAAAACGATACAGTGAGAAAGAAAGTCAAGACGCCAAATTGAGGGATTTGAAGTTTCATAGTTCAATTATATTTAGAGCACTCAATAGGTAGTAAATGAAGGTGGGATTATTTTTTATTTCTGGAATCATCCATCCATCAACATATAAAAAACAATAAAAGGGTGCTACAGTGAAGGCAGCCAGCTGTCCACCAAAATCCATTCTTGTGGCACACGATTCCAAGGAGTCGGTGTGGCATGTGACCAAGCTCTCTCCTTTGGTGTATGAGCAGACGTGACGTGTACCACTCCCAGATCTGGACCATAAAGGATTTGCAAGTGTACCTTCCATGCTCTCTCCCAATTCAGCTGACTGCATGGCAGCACTCGGGGTGGCCAAAAGCCACATATTGAAGATGGCAAAGCAGCTGACAGCCTTGAATTCTGAATCACTACAGGTGCTGAATTTTGAACCCATTTGAAGAAAGAGAGAAACTTTTTGTTATTTAAGTGACTGCATTTTAGAGATCTATTTTTTCAACCTCCATTTACCTGCTCAAAAATAATGCACTGTTCATCAGATTCATAATATATTTTCCCACAGCTATACCCATGATAGCCTTTTTTTTTTTTTTTTTTTTTTTTTTTTTAGACACAGTCTTACACTGTCACCCAAACTACAAGACCATGGTGTCAGCCTAGCTCAGAGCAACCTCAAACTCCTGGGCTTAACCAATCCTCCTGCCTCAGCCTCCTGAGTAGCCAGGACTACAAGTATGTACCACAAAGCCTGGCGAATTATTCCATTTTTAGTGGTGATAGGGTCTTGCTCTTGGTAAGGCTGGTCTTGAACTCCTGAGCTCAAAGAATCTTCCAGTTAAAGAAGCCTTCCAGAGTGTTAGTGTTACATGTGTGAGCACCTGGCCCATGATCATCTTTTTAAATTAAAAAAAGTGTTCTGAAAGTTTGATGATCTATAAATCTTTCTCTGGAACATAAAGGAGGGGAAGAGAGAATAATAAAAAGAAAAACCATGGGGGGAGTGATATAAATATTGCAGATTTATGTACATTTTAGATTTTAGACTTATATACATTCACCTTACATCAAAGACTTAAAAGGACAGGTATGGTGGGGTGTGCCTATCCAAGGCAAGGCAGGAAGATTGTTTGAGGCCAAGATCACATCTTACTTTTCTTTAACTGTCATGACATAAATACATCCCTGCTAAGAACAATGTGTTATAGCTGTAGACGCTGCATTACCTTTCCAGAAAAGAGAAAGAAAACCATTGGTGATTATACTTCACCACCCATGTAATATTTATACATCTAATTTCATTGCACCTCTAAGTTTAGATTCCAAATTTAAGTTTGTTCAGCATAATTGTTTTAACATGTAGCTCTAATGCCTAAATATAGGGCCTAACATCTTCCTGACTGGATACATTCCAATATTTGTATTTGAGCTTGCTTAGACTCCTTGTCACTCAGGTGAGAGTGACTTGCTGGTGAATTCAGTCATGTTACTTAGTGTATCTGAGACATCATGTCTTCACTATTAAAAGAGAGAAATATTATGGGCTGTGATTACTTTGATGTAAACTTTGGTAAAATAACTGGTGATGTGACTTCTGGATTCCTTGGAAAAGTAGAATTCTAGGCTGTGTGGATTCTGGACTTCCCAAAGACAAGACAAATAACCACTGTCCAGGCTCCCCTAACAAGAACAGCACCCCACTTCACCAGGCTAACTGTTGTGCAGCGACGAACACCATCACTCCCCATCAGCAGGGAGAATTCTCCTCTCATTGTGGTGCTCAGGTCAAGCGAGCTTGGGCTTAAATCCTGACTCTACCACTTAGCAGCTCTATGACCCCAGAAGTTTCTTAAACTCCCTGGACTATGATTTTGTTATCTATAGAAGTATCTACCCACCAGCTCCACCATGGTTAAATCCTTCAGAGCCTCCACATCATCTTCAAGAAATAAAATTTTCTCCTAGCAAGGCTCTTTACGATTTCCTCCCTAGCCTCTTTCCCACCCACCAACCCCTTGTCCATTCAACTTTAAGCATTGGGTGAGGCACCTCTGTGCTTCCTGAGCATGTAATGCTCCATGAGCTGCTTCTATGCCTCTGTAAATCCTCCCTTGTTGGCTGAACATTGAGGCTCATACCTGTAATCCCAGCACTCTGGGAGGCTGAGCTGGGCGGATCATCTAAGCTCAGGAGTTCAAGACCAGCAAGAGTGAGGCTAAAAATAGAAAAATTAGCTGGGCGTTGTGGGAACACCTATAGTCCCAGCTACTTAGGAGGCTGAGGCAAGAGAATCTCTTGAGCCCAATAGTTTGAGGTTGCTGTGAGCTATGATGCCACAGCACTCTACCTAGGGTGACAGACTGAGACTGTCTCAAAAAAAAAAAAAAAAAAATCTTCCCCTGTTGAGCTAAAAAACTTCTGTTCTAGGAAAAAACAAAAACAACCCCTCCCCCGCAAATCATGACACCATCATCTTCTCCTGGCAGACATCCCTAGGCAGTCAGTCCCCCTGTCTCTGAGCTCTCATAACCATGGACACACACACTCCTTCTCTTTAAGACTTAGCACTCTCAGCTGTAATTATTTATAATTACTTTGTTTGTTCAGCTCTCTTACCCTGAGGGTGTGAACCTCACACCGGACAGCAGTGACTTCACCTGATCCCAGAGAGGCCTTCCCTACCCTGAGGCCTCTGCACAGCAGCTACCCCTGCCTGGCCCAGCCGTCCAACCAGGACCCAGGGGCTCACTCGGCTCACACAGCAGCTTCTGCCGCTCCCTTGAGGTTAAAGAGTCCCTTCTTTAACCTGGACTTCCTCCTTCCTTGACCCCCTTGCCAGCCCGTCACCTTCTCTGTTTTTTGTTTTTTGTTTTTTTATCTCAGTGAATACTTCTAAAAATACGACATAATAAAAAAAAAAAAAAAACCATAATTTACTCATTGTTATTCTGCTTATCGATTATGATTTGTCTCCTTGTCTAGAATGTCAGCTTCATGAGAGCAGGGCCCCTGGACTGTTCTTTACTGATAAACTGTAAATGATGCTACTCGGAACATAATGGGTACTTGCCAACTGTTCCTTGAGCAGGTGAATGAATGAATCTTTATGTCCTAAAAGGCCAAGAAGCTCAATAAATATTGATTAATTAAATGAATGGATGACTGTATGTGAAATCCCAAGCCTGTGAAAATAAATATAAAGAAAGAAGAAAAGAAAAATGAAGGAAAAAAATGAATAAATGACTGTCTTAAAGTTATTTTCAAATACAAGGACGAAAAGAAATCAAATTAACCCATCAGAAAACAAAATAGGTTGTGGTTTTCTTCCCTATCTTTTTCTCCTTGACAGAGGCATGGGCTCTCTGGAGTCAGACAGAGCCGGGTTCAATACCCAGCCAAGGGTGGCACCTGTGGCTCAGTGGGTAGGGCACCAGCCCCATATACTGAAGGTGGTGGGTTCAAACCCAGCCCCAGTCAAACTGCAACAAAGAAATAGGCGTGTGGCAGGCGCCTATAGTCCCAGCTACTTGGGAGGCTGAGGCAAGAGAATCACCTAAGCCCGGGAGTTGGACGTTGCTGTGAGCTGTGATGCCACAGCACTCTACCAAGGGTGATAAAGTGAGACTCTGTCTCTACCAAAAAAAAAAAAAAAAAAAAAAAACCACAGCCAAACACCTCAGGGCAATTTACCTTCTTCTTATGCTTAGTCACCTCAACAGAAAATGAGTTCAACAATATCCACCACTTAGGGCTGTTGTTCAGGATGGGAGATTACACTGTGTAAGCATCTAACCACAGAATGTGGCACATTTAATTCACTTTGCAAATAGGATCTGCTGATACAACTGCATGTTCAGTAAGGCACCCTTATAATTACACATGCGACTGCCCAAGAGCTGCCGTCAGATCCACAACTCTGAGGCCACGGTAGACACAGTTGGACCCACTCTCTGTTCCTTAAAGTATAGACTGACATCTCCAGAGCTGCCCCAGACACACGGGGTGGCAGCAGAGGGGCAGAGGCACCCCCATTCCTCTCATGTCTGCCTACCTGGCCGTCCTTTTTTCCTCCTTCTGACACGCTATAGTCCCACAGCTACACCAAGCCCTGAAGTATGTGTCGCCATTCCAACACACTCCATCTCGAATTAAAGTCCTCCCAACTATTTTACTCAGGGATCAATATTTATTCATTTTTTCCTCCACTCGTTCATTCCATCATCTGTTCACTGGTATTGACAGACTCTGACCCCAACCCTCAGCACAGGATATCTATCAGGGGATGGATCAGACAAGGCGCCAGCCACAAGAGCTTACAACTGAACGGGGACAGGAAGCAACAAACATCCAGAGGAATATAACTCACAGCTGTGATGAGTGCTCTGAACTTGGGCGTGGTGAGAGATAACGATAGAGAGTGGGGACAGACCCAGTTAAAATAGGGAGGTGAGAATGGCGTTACTCTTAGTACTGAGCCAGGCAGCATAGAATATCCTGCTAGATCTGCAGTTGACTTTTTCAGACCAGTCTGCTTTGTTTCTCAGCCACACTGCAACCTCTTGGATGGCAAAGGAGAGTCTTAAACTACATCTACAAATTCCCCGCAACTCAGCCAGGCTGAACACGCCCTTGGTGCCTTGCAGTCTAACCGAGTTGGCTTTTACTGACCTTTAATATGTTCAGGAGAGAATGGAAAAATGATATTTCTAAAGTCCATGATCTTATGAATATTATACATTTTTTTAAATATAGTATCACTTCCTTTTTTTTTGTTTGTTTTGTTTTGTTTTTGAGACAGAGTCTCACTGTCATCCTGGGTAGAATACCTTGGCATCATTGATCACAGCAACTTCAAACTCCTGGGCTCAAGAAATCCTCTTACCTTAGCCTCCCAAGTAGCTGGGACTACAGGCACAGGCCAAACAACCTGCTAGTTTTTCTCTTTTTAGTAGAGATGTGGTCTCGCTCTTGCTCAAGCTAGTCTTGAACACCTGAGTTCAAACAATCTGCCCACCTCGGCCTCCCAGATTGCCAGGATTACAGGCGTGATCTGACAGGCCACATCTGACAACTTATTATAAACAAATTTTGCTTACAGTCATTTCTTTTGTGTGTGTGTGTGTGTGTGTGTGTGTGTGATCTTAGTTGGTTATTATGAGTGTTGAATAGAACCAGGCATGGGGGTGTGCCTATCCAAGGCGAGGCAGGAAGATTTCTTGAGGCCAGGATTTTGAGGCTACGTGAGCTCTGATCACACCACTGCACTCCAGGAAGGGCGACAGAGCCAAACCCTCCACCTCTTAAAAAAATAAAAAGTGTTAAATACATTATACATCGAACAGGAAGAAATATGCTCCAAAAATATATACAACGTGTAAACCTTGAAGAAACACTTTAAATGCAGTTGATATAATAAAACAAAAAGCAGTTTTCTATGACTCTTCTGACTTTACATAATGTGGACTTGCATTTGTAGTTGATGATTTGTGAAAAAAATACGGGGATCTTGGCATGGCTGGCCATGTTTTTAAAATGAGCTTACACAAAAAGAGAAGAAGAGTGTAAAACAGGAGAAATAGCATAATATGACCACTGGCGTATATTTTATATATACATCTATATTTTTATGTAAATATTTTTTCCTCTCCTGAGATAAAGACGAACACAGTTGGGATGCACTGGAAAGAAAGAATTGCCTCGTATTATTCATTCATGAGTTTTCAGCTGTAATTAAGCATCTAATGCTCCAGATGGCTAAGTATTCAAAATTAGTACATTTCGGCTTCACAGAAACAGTTTGTTTTGAAGTGTTCAAAATACTATCCAGTGGTGCTTAACAACTGAGTAAGAAAATCTTTCAAAACTCTGAAAGGTACATTAGTATACATGCCTCCTGAAGAAACTCACAACGCGAACACTTTCTCGTCATTTTCCTTTTCCTTTAATCTTGTTCCTTCTTGTGGTGAACTCCATGCACATGATGTTTATGCATAAACTCATGACTCCTTTCTCAATTATTATGCTCACCCTATATTCCTATTCAGCAAGAAATTTCTTAAGAATTAGGCCTAGGCATGCTTGGCCTGCACATCACTCCCAGCCTATGTTAGTGTGATAGGTCAAGTTCCCAGCCCCACTGCTTCCTCCTTTCCTGAATTTCTGTGCTTTGCCAGGTAATGATGAAGTGTTTTACACTCCAGAAGCTGAAGGGAGTATCCCTCTTGACTTTGGATCCAGCCATATGAGTTGTCTCAGGCCATAGCTTGTGGGCAGAAGCTATAGTTGCCAGCACTAGACCTAGGTTTTAAGAGTCTTGTGGGTTTTTTGTTTGCACGGTCATGCCTCTGCGATTGCCATGAAGAGATTTTCTCATTGAATAGATGGTGCCTATTCATTCTCTGGCCTACATGAAGCAAAATTGAGCATCACCCTTATTAAAAAGTCAAATCTAGCTGGGTCCTCACCCTGAAGCACAGCAGCTCAGCCAAGTCCAATGTATATCAGCAAACCCCAGTTAACCCACAGACACACAAATGGGAAGAAATAATTATTACACTTAATTACTGAATTTGGGGGTGTTTATTATGTGGCAATGGATAACTGATACACAATGTCTCTAGCCCATTCTCTGAAGTTGTTGGGTTAGAAGCTAGAGGAGAAAGAAATTATAAGTAGTCAAAGAAAATGTCAAGAATTTGGGGCGGTGCCTGTGGCTCAAAGGGGTAAGGCGCTGGCCCTTTATGCTGGAGGTGGCAGGTTCAAACCCAGCCCCAGCCAAAAACTGAAAAAAAAAATAAAAATAAAAAAATAAAAGAAAATATCAAGAATTATTATTTTTGAGGACCAGGCATAGTAGCTCATGCCTGCTATCCTAGTACTCTGGGAGGCCAAGATGGAAAGATCCCTTGAGTTCAGAAGTTCCAGACCAGCCTGAGCAAGAGTGAGACCCTATTGCCACTAAAAATAGAAAAATTAGATGACTATTATGATGGGTGCCTATAGTCCCAGCTACTCGGGCAGCTGAGGCAGGAGGATCACTTGAGCCCAGGAATTTGAGGTTGCTATGAGCTAGGCTGATGCCACTCTAAATATAGTTTCAGAGTGAGACTGTCCCAAGAAGAAAAAAAGGCTCTTAAAAATCTATTGAATTCCTTTTATTAAAATTTTTTTGGTGAAAAACAAAATATAATAAAAAATGTTGGTGCAAGTATCAGCACGACTATTTTTTTAGACGAAAATACATAGGCTGAAATTGTTCTCTTCCCTCAAAATCCATTTTAGGCACAACATTTTACAGAGGGATACTTTGAAATGTATCTACTGAAAGAAAAATCTGGTTATGTGTCTAAGCACTGTGATTGTTTTTTCAAATGTTAATTCCCTATACAATATGCCAGACACTCCCCAGGACATTTTTCATAAATGGTTTCATTAAATATTTACAACAATATTGTGAGTTAGATTGTTGTTACATTTAAGGGAATGGATGCACAATGTTTAAATATCATGCTGAAGGTAACACACACAGCTAGTTAGCATTGAGATCTATACCGGGACCATCTGATTCCACTTATTCCACTTTTACTTTTTTTCCCAAAATACTACTGTCTCTCCTAAGAAACAGAATCCTTAACAAAAATGCTGTTAAGATTTACATAGATGTGCATGTATGCTATGTGAATTGACTATTCTTTCTGAGGCATGTTGACATTAAGGTTGAAATCAACAGATATCTGTTTGGGGGAGAGAAGTAAGGTGCTTTGAGATGTGCAATGTTTTTCAAGTGGTCGGAATAACTTTAATATGTTGAGAAACTGCTGTGCTAGACTTCATCTGTGGCCCATGTGTGTAATGTCCATCTTCCTTACCAAAGAGTAAGCTTCACAGGGCACGGCTGTGTCCGTCATACGCACTGCGGTGTTGTGATATTTCCAGTGCAGTACCGTCACAGATGAGAATTCAGCCAGCATTTGTTGACAAAACCCACAATGAGAGAGTTTTGAAAGAGTCCATCTAAACCTTTCCTCTGGCTACACTCAGCCTCTAATAGCCCGTAGATACATAAGGATATGTAAACCCCATAAATACATGAAAGATAGATTTTGTTTTCTATTAATGAGTCTCATCTTGACCCTGCATATTGTTCCTCTCTCTGACCAGTGTAATTATTGTCATATGATCACTTTCAACTTCTCATTCTACATTAAGAAAATGTTGGGCTCTCATTGTCAAACTTATCAATCTTCATGTTGGCCTATAAAATCCATAAACTTGCCTGAGAATCCACAGGAGAAGGAGTTAGGGATCGAATTAACCAAGAATTCACTTGTGCCATGGAAACAAGTGAAAATAGCTGGAAAAAAGGAGAAGGGGAGAGTGAGAAATCTGGTGAGTGAGATAGGAGGCCACCTGCCCCTTTGGTTTGGGAATAAAAGCCAAGCTAGAATATCAGAACAGGAAAGAACATTAATTATTATTAAGAATACAGGCTCAGCACCTGTAGCTCAGCAGCTAGGGCGCCAGCCACATACACTGGAGCTGGCGTGTTCTAATCCAGCCAAGACAACAATGACCACTACAAACAAAAAACAGCCAGGCATTGTGGTGGGCACCTGTAGTCCCAGCTACTTGGGAGGCTGAGGCAAGAGAATCACTTAAGCCCAAGAATTTGAGGTTGCTGTGAGCTGTGATGTCACAGCACTCTACTGAGGGTGACATAGTGAGATTCTTTCTCAAAAAAAAAAAAAAGAATATAGGGCAAAGGCAGATATTCTGGACTTGAAAGAAGCTTGGCTTGAGTAGTTAGGGCCTGTCTGAGGGGTAAAGAACAAGAGAGGGCTGAACATGAACCCAACTTTTCCCCAGTAGCTATTGGGAAGAGTCTCATGACCAGCAAGTTTTCAATAGACACTAGAATCTATAGAGAACTCAAATTAATCTATGTGAAAAAAGCCAACAATCCCATATATCAATGGACAAGAGACATGAATAGAACCTTCCCTAAAGAAGACAAACGAATAGCTAACAAACATGAAAAAATGCTCATCATCCCTATTTATTAGAGAAATGCAAATCAAAACCACCCTGAGATACCATCTAACCCCAATGAGAATGGCCCACATCACAAAATCTCAAAACTGCAGATGCTGGCGTGGATGTGGACAGAAGGGAACACTTTTACACTGCTGGTGGGACTGCAAACTAATACAACCTTTTTTTGGAAGGAAGTATGGAGAAATCTCAAAGAACTCAAGGTAGACCTTCCATTTGATCTTGCAATCCCATTGCTGGGCATCTACCCAGAAAGAAAAAAATCTTTTTATCATAAGGACACTTGTACTAGACTGATTATTGCAGCTCAATTTACAATCGCCAAATTGTGGAAACAGCCTGAATGCCCACCAACCCAGGAATGGATTAACAAGCTGTGGTATATGTACAACATGGAATACTATTCAGCCATTAAAAAAGGAGATTTTACATCCTTTGTATTTACCTGGATGAACACATTATTCTTACTAAAGCTTCACAAGAATGGAGAAGCATGAATCCTATGCACTCAATTTTGATGAGGACAATTAAGGTTACAGTGGGGGCGGGGGAAGGGGAGAGCAGAGAGAGAAAGGACAGAGGTGTGGAGAAAGGAAGAGCAGAGAGAGGGAAGGAGGGGGGGCCTTGGTGTGTGCCACACCTTTAGGGGGCAAGACAGGATTGCAAGAGGGACGTTACCTAACAAATGCAATCAATGTAACCTCGTTTCTTGTACCTCAATGAATCTCCAACAACAAAAGAAGAAAGAATTCCTGGGTAGACATTAAGTGATCTCTGTGCCAATTGCTCACTCCAATATAAAGGGAATAGGTGGACAAGAAATCAGGGTTTTATTGTTTTGCCATTTTAATCTATCCCCTAATTCTGCTGCTCATCTTTCTCTAGGGGCTTATCCACTCTAGGGCTATGCCTTGCCCTGGAGGACAAGCCCTTGTGAGCCCCCTCTGGCCCTGTGCCTGGAGCATCTGGCAGCCCCAGACCTGCTCCTGGGGGTTGCAGGCTGCCCCTTCCTGCCAGACTGGAGGGGCTGGGCGGATCTCAGCGGGGAGAGGGAAATCCCTTTACCCCAGGTGCCTGGATTTTCCTCCTCCTTCCATACCTGACGGTGGTTCTGGCCTTCCCAAACCACTTTTGATCTTCTGATTCTTTGGGGGTTGAAGCAGACCAAATTCCTCCCTGGCACCCAGTTGGGGGGAGCTTATATTTTTTTAACAACACCCCTACACCTCACCTGTTCCATCCCTTCCCATGATGCCAACTTCTAACTGCAATAGTGACTCCGTGCTTGTCTGTTTAGTTCTGTGTATGAATGGAGTGTTGTGGGGACAATCCCTCCCCTTTCCCCTGGTCTCAGCCACTCATGGAAGCAGGACCAGTAAGGGACCTTCGGTGAAGAAAAAAATAATAAAAACAAAGAAAACACCCCACCCCCACCCCCACACACAAAACAGCCTTAGGATAAGTTCTTGCAAATAAATAAATAAATAAATACATTTTCTCCCTCTCTATCTCTGCCTCATTCTTTTGAGTTCTCCCCTCTCTGCCCTTCTCTTTCCATCTTCATGATTGTGTTAGAGCCTCTGTAAAGCTTATATTTGATTTTCCACATAAACTGCAAGTGTGTTTGTGTGTGGTGGTCACCTCAAAGACTGGTCAGTCAGGAGGACACCCATGGATTACGTGTGAGGGCTTAAGAGTGCCAAGAGGCTCCTGGATGAGGTGACCATGGATCCAGCTGATACTGGGATGACAGCAGGACTTCTCCAGTCTAGAGAACAAGGTAGGGTGTGTGTGTGTGTGTGTGTGTGTGTGTGAGGCATCAAGAAAAGAAATATTGGAATTACAGATGACAGAGAACACTGCATCAAAGATAATCTAGTTCAAACCTTCATTTTCTTGACTGTGGAAGGACAAAGAGTGGGCGAATATTAAATGTAAAACACCACTTTAAAACATTGTTTTTAAAATAATAGCTTGAGACCCTTAGAGTAAATCGATGAATTAAATACATCTTACATTACTTATATGGTAGCAGTAAACAACTTTAATTATATTAGGTCAGATTTGATGTGGTTTTCTAATAAAGCAGATTCTTGCTTAGAACGACTAAGTATTAAATCTATTAAATATGAGAAAATGCTGTGCATTTGGGGAAGATTAATTTGCAATTTGTCATGTTGCTTTCCTCTGTTTTGACTCTGGCTATTCATTTACATTTAGAAATGGTGTTTCAAGGATGGGTGAGTTCTTACAGTGTTCAGATAATTTGATATGCAACTATGTCTTAAACGTAAGATAATCCCATCTGTGTCATTAATAGGCTATTGATTTAAATTTTAAACACCTTGGGCTCAAGTTGCCAATCAATCTTATGAAAAAGACATGGGGGAATTGGACCCTTCTTTCTTTGGAAATAATGACTGTTCTATCCCAGTACAATCCTTTGTTTGGCCCTCCTTTCTAAAGTGCCTAAATACATTGTTTTTACTATAAACTGCTTTGAATCTTCTCTGGGACTGAGGGGGGTATAAATCCATAAATAGAATCAAAATGAGTCATGAATTAGTCAATAGGGAAATTGTCAAAGGACTGTGCTTATCTATATGGCCAGAACAGTTCCTCTGGTTAGGATTTGGGACAAAATGCAAAAACCACCACCCACTTCATAGGCTGAAAAAAGCATCAGGATAAGTTATAACAGCTGATCCCTTCCTTATCCAAAAGAAAGGAAAGCAAATTATGCTTTTCCAATTTTGACTCATAAAATCTAGAGGTTGGAGTGGACTTTCTGGGTCAGTGAGGCTTATTCTGTCATCTGACGCTGCGATGTCCTAGATTCTGTATACAATCTCTGGTTGTCCAGTGGCAGAGACCCTGAGCTTGCTTAACCAAGGCAGTGCACTTCACCTTCCCCATCTGGCCTTGAGTATCACAAGGTCTTCTGAATAGTGTGCCAACTCGCCTTCATAGCCATCCATTTGTAAGACAAGTCAAATTTCTCTTTGACAACCCAGCAATGCACATCTTCTGCCATACTCCCCCTGCCTGAGGACAAGTTCTGGCAAATAAATAAACAAATTAAAAAGCCAGGGAAATTTGCTTTTATCTTCAGCTCCTAACCATCATAGTTCTATGTTGATCATTCTTCTCATTCTCTTTTTCTTTCTTCTGTTTTTCTCTTACTTTTCATAGGTAATAAAACTACACAAAGCGTACCGAGACAGAATTCACTTATATATTATCTCTCTTAATTTTCCCTAATTAAAGGATTAAGAGCTTTCTTCTGCAGACTTTGACTCTGGAATAAAAGTCAGACTAACTGGATGGTAGCTTTTAGAACTGCTCTGTTGGGCGGTGCCTGTGTCTCAGTGAATAGGGCACTGGCCCCCATATTCTGAGGGTAGAGGGGGTTCGAACCCAGCCCCGGCTAAACTGCAACAAAAAAATAGCTGGGCATTGTGGCAGGTGCCTGTAGTCCCAGCTACTGGGGAGGCTGAGGCAAGGGAATTGCCTAAGCCCAAGAGCTGGAGGTTGCTGTGAACTATGATGCCACAGCCCTTTACCTAGAGTGACAAAGTGAGACTGAGGAAGGAAGGAAGGAAGGAAGGAAGGAAGGAAGGAAGGAAGGAAGGAAGGAAGGAGAAAGAAGAAAGAAAGAAAGAAAGAAAGAAAGAAAGAAAGAAAGAAAGAAAGAAAGAAAGAAAGAAAGAGGGGGAGGAGGGAGAGAGGGAGAGAGGGAGAAGGCAAGAAAAGAAAGAGAACTGATTTAGGTTAAATGGGTCTTTTCCTTGCACGGATGTGACACTGTGTTTATTTCAATGTTTTATAGAGATAGCGGGAATTATAGTAATACCTATGGAAATCATGCTAAATAAATTGCAATAGTTATTTTAATCATGATGCCAGTAAATTATATTTCCAGTACAAAAATTAAGTATGGACATATTTTTAAACTAAAAATAAAGGCATACTCCTCACACAGAATCTAGTGGAAATTACAATAGTAAAAATCACAGAGACTGGAAGATGTCAGAATTGACAAAAAAAATGACAATTAGAATTTGCAACTTGTTGAAGCATAGCAAATGAAAAGCTACCTCTGTTATGTTAAAAAAAAAAAAAAAACCCTATAGATAATTATGTGGGCAAAATTTAAAGACACTTCAGCAAATACGTTATGATTTGATAAGTAGTTTTTTCTAAATAGTCAAAAATTATTTAGTGAAAAGTTTTGTAAAATCAGAATTAAATTACTACTAAAATTTTAAATGATTTTTCTTTAAATTCTGAGTTTGTAACTTTGTCCAAGTGTGCATCTACTTGAATCCTCACACACATAAGAAAAGTTATTTGCAGAGAGGAGGGGGAGACAAGATGGCGGACTGAAGCCAGCTTTTCACAGAGGCTCCCGTCCAGAAGGAGAGTTAAAGGATGGAAATTTAGTAAGTAACCTGGAGGATTCGAGCTATACCAGGAGAGAAGGTTGGAGATCGCACATC
>CAUYPK010131949.1:0-55405 GCA_963574355.1 Loris lydekkerianus
CATCCTCATCCTCTCCAACCTCAGCTCCATCCCCATGTTCTCCCTTACCATCTTCTTTCCCATCCCCATCTCCATCCTCATCTTCTCCATCCCCATCTTCATCCCCATCTACTCCATACCCATCTTCTCCATACCCATCCCCATTTTCTCCATACCCATCTTCATTCTCATCTTCTCCATCCTCATCTCCATGCCCTTCCTGTTCCCCTTGCCCATCCTCATCCTCATCCCCATTTTATTCATTCTTATCTCCAGCCCCATTCTCTTCTCCATCCTCATCTTTATCCCATCCTTTCCTCATCCTCATCTTCACACCCATCTTCTCCATTCTCATCTTCATCTCCATCCCCATCTCTACCCTCCTTGCCAAGAAACCTCCCCCTACAATCAGCATGGACATATGGGAGCTGTTTGCATTGTTTTGAGTTTAGGAACTATCTTTCAATAATAACTAGAGCATTAGGAGGAATAATTTTTTAATTTTACTTAGCAGGACTTTCCTTTTGCTCCGTTCTGTTCTAGAGTTGATGAATCTTGTTTTGAAATGTCGCTTCCTTGATGCTTCCTCAACAGTTTCTTCTGGTCATTACCATAAAAGTAAAAGCAGATGTCCACTGAAGAAAGGCACTGGCCCACCTCACAAATTATACCATCTCCCAAGCTACCAAATCTCCAGGAGATGTAAGAAGATGCAGAGAAAATTCTGCAGGTCTTACAGGGCACATTGAAGCTCCAGCACACAGCAAAACAGAGCCTCTAAATGACCTTGGTTGCCCATTCCTACCAGTAAAAGAATTTGTACACTCCTATATTTTGTCTACTTTTTAATAAGTTAAATGCAAAAGAAAGAACCAACATACTAATATATCATGTCCAATATAACATACACAAAGAAGTTAGACATTAAACAAGAGTAATATAAAAATAATATTTAAAGATAACAGTATTTTTTTCACTCCCTGGAGAAGGTGCTTGAAAACAACTGGATTGACAGCACCCATTTCAGAGACTGCCTTTCTAGAACTTAACTTGGAAAATACCCCCATCTACACTCCTTCTTAACAGGGAATTCAAGATTCAGTTATTTTTAACTGTATTTGAAAGCAACAGGTTTTCTTCACATTTGTAAACTTGAGATCTCAGCGTGGTACTTTGCCAAGAAAAGGTGCCAGTCTATTGATTTAATTTAAGGACTTTGAATAGCTGTCTCTTCAATTTACTTTTGGGTTTCAATTTACTTTTGGATTGTCACCATTGCAAAACCCAGTTTAATCTAATCTTCTAGCTCACTTTTGATTTGGGGCTGAGCTAAGAACAGGGTGGCCCTCCAGAGAGCCCTTCTTTCCCCTTCCTGGTCCCACGCCCCCATGCCAACACACCTGGACCCACTGCTCCTGGGAGGCAGCAAACCGCCTGAGGAGACGGCTCTCCAGCTGCTGTCCTGGCCAGCACTGGTCATTCTTGGCTGCTGACGTCTGAGTGCAGAGACTCTGGTTGGCTCAAGCAGCGGCCACCTCCTCCACCCTCATTGCCAACATGCACACCATTACTGATCAGAGCAGAGGGAAGGTGGCTCCAGCCCTGTGAGAAGGGGGTGCCTTCACCCTGCTCCTCCCCGGAGCTCAGAGAGCACTCACCCCAAGTCATCTTTTCAGTTAATGGGCACCTGCTAGAGTCTTCCTTGCTTCTGATGTGGAAGAAGGGGTATCATAAGGGAGAAATCCACTTGCTTCTCAGCCAAAGAAAGCTGCAGCATTCTTGCATAAGAGGAATTAGACAACTTGGAATAAATGCGAGACTTAGCACCAAAGGCTGCTGTCTGGCGTCCTTGGCTCAGTAACTGAGTGGTCAGAGGGAGCAGGGCTTCCGTCAGTTCAGCCATGAACATGCTATAAATTATGCCACAGGTTTTTCCTTCTTGTTGTGATTTTTGCTCAACCTGAACTGCTAAGTGATATTGCAAGAGTGCACATTCATCCCCACTGCTCACAGCTACTTTTTTAAAAGTTTGATAGAATAAAAAGGGAAAAGATATCTGTACATAAAAAAGTGAACTTGCATAATGTAACAACGGTCCTTTCCCTGGAAATTATATATACTTGATAGCTTAATCTAAACAAAATCTTAATGGGCTAGTCTTGGACATATTAAAATCTTGAAAGATAACATTACACGTTTTTGAAAATGCTAAGATTGTCAGTCAATCAACCAGACTAAAGCCAGGTAATTCAGAGCCAGAGATGACACTGCTGATCTCTCTGAGCCCAACCAGTGATGCAACTGCATGACTTCCATTAAATGAGCCACTAAGTGCCACCAATGTACCCTGAGCAGTTCTGTAATTACTATGGTGAGGAGCTTGGCAGTTAAACCTTTGCGTATGCTAAAGGAACGTAGGTGTTCGTACTTGAAGCCAACTCCTCTGTAGCACACTGCGGCAGCCCGGCACGAGCCAACTTGAACTTTTCAAGTGAGGTAAAGTGAGTAACAGAGAGAATACAAGTTCACTTTGTAAATTCACCCAGTCCTTCTCCTCAAAGGGAGTATGGGACAGTTGACAATGTTGATTATAATTACAACAGTGTTAGCTCCAACACATTCAGTGTTTACTGTGGGTCAAGGTGTGCAGGAAGCACTTTGCCCGAATCATTCTTTTTTATTCTCATTACTTCTCACCCAGCACAGAAAGGTGAAGAAACTTACCCATGGTCACACAGCAAGCTGGTGGAGGAAGAGACAAGATTCACGCTCTGTTGTTAGAGGCTACAACATGCAATTAAAACAGAGCTGGAATAAGAGCATCCGCCTTCTGTTCCTCTACTGACACTGGCTTTGGGCTAACCTTACACAACATTCTCCTCTGAAACCTGATTTTTCCTCAATAAAACTGGAATCACAAAGTCTTCCCTGTCTACCTGAAAGGTTTCTGTGGAGATTGGAGATACCTAGACGTGAGGAAGGGCCGCGAACGCCACATACGGAGAGGCTGCTGGGTGTCGCTCACCCTGGAGTACACCAACAGCCCAGGTCCAGCCCCTGGGAAGTGCCCATGACCAAGGGTAAAAGAGCTAAAAACTACCGTGCCAGGTGAATATGGTGGACTTCACTGGGGACAGGAACCTGGGGCAGGAAGGTGCCACTGTGGGCTCAGGAGGAAGCTCTGAAAGGGTGAAGAGGACGCTGGATAGAAGAGAAGTCCCACAGAGGGTATTCCAGACAGACCCACAGGCCGTGCAGGCAAGCAGACCATGGAGAGACAGCATGGTTCTCTCTGGGAATGTGGATTGTCTTAATCAGTTGGGCTGCTGTAACAACATACTACACTGGGTAATTTACCGACAACAGAAATTCACTGCTCACAGTTCTGGAGGCTGGAAGTCCAGGATCAGGGTACAGTAGACCCAGAGTCCTGCTGTGTGTGAACTAAAGTAAAATCTTACCCCCTCACTGACAGAATGGTCCCCTCTCCTGGCCAAGGGGGCCCCAGCAATACCCAAGGCTGAGCTGCTGGCCGTGAGAAGGAAGCTCAGGCCAGCCTTATCGTGCCCCCTCCCTTCTAGAAGAAGTCCCCTGTTACTCATTACCAGGCCTAAGGTCATGCAAGTTTAGACCACGACTGCAGGCCCTCAGTTTCCTTAGCAGATCCCTGGGGTCTGGGTTGCTGTCCTGGGACTTTTTTCTGATTACAGATCTCCTTATCTCAACTAAAAACATTCCAACCCTTCAAGGGGCATTTCTGTAACCAATGACAAATCAAAGACTCTTTAAACCCACCCATAATCTATAATCCCCTGCTTCAAAATGTCCTGCCCTTTTGGCCCAAGCCAATGTACGCCTTCCACTGCAAGGGCTCAAGTGGGGTACTGTGCCGGTGGGATGTATATTCAGGGGAAGGGGGCAAAGCCAAGCTTCATTTCAGTGTGGGATTTACTCAAACAATAGTCCCAGTGGATGGAAAGCCAGGAGCCCACTTGTTCCTGGGGCTGGAGCACAGGGAGTGGGGGCAGGGGTAGCGTGTGCAACAGTTAGAACTCATTTTCCAGGTCACCAGTGAGGCCCCAGGGCCCAGCATCCTGAGAGGACAAGGCTGAGAGCCGAGGATGGAGGACGGCTGACTGTGGGTCTGACTCCAGCTCCACTGCTGCATGCTGCCGGGGCACACTGTTCTGCTCAGGACAGCGAGTTGTGTAATATGCAAATGCTAACACGCGAGGCTTTCCAGGGAGCAGCCTGGCACTGCGTCACCCCAGCCTGCACTCTCAGAGGTGAGCACGCAGTGCTGAATACCCTCTGATTGAACCTGAGTTTGGAAATGTCTGATGAGTTACCAGAAACCTAGAATAAAGTTCTTTATATAAAAGTTAACTTAAAAGTTCAATATGTTTTAAAACCACAAAGCAAGATAGAAATAGCTTTGAAACACTGTTCATTATGACCTAAAAAGCTTCATCCTGTGTTTCACTATAATCACCAATTCTTGTTTTCACTTTTTAGTCACACTTTAATGAGGTTGAGAAGGATTATATTAAAGAAATAATTGTATAATAACTCCAGTGTCTCTGGGTAGAGCAGAGTCCTGGAGGTCAGTGTAAAAACTGCCTGGGAGCTGCTGAAATGCTGCGTAAGTCCCACTCCCCACACAGGCTTGGGGGCCAAATATTCTTCTTAGAAAAGTATCTCAAGAATGGAAGAAAAAGTATTCAGTGTACTCAACCCTACTATAAAGTTAATTTACAGCTTTCATATGAAGGCTATAACTCAACTATAGCACAAGAATATGGGGAAAGGGCCAAGGAAGGGAAGGGGAGGGGGGAGGTTAAGGTGGAGAGAGGGTAATGGGTGGGGCCACACCTATGGAGCATCTTAGAATGGGGACAAGCAAAACTTACTAAATGCAAAATTCAAATGTCTTCGTACGATAACTAAGAAAATGTCATGAAGGCTACGTTAAACAGTTTGATGAAAATATTTCAGATTGTATATGAAACCAGCACATCGTACCCCTTAACTGCACTAATGTACACAGCTATGATTTAATAATTAAAAAAAAGAAAAAAGAAATGCAAAAGGTGATTCTCCTTGGTGAATTGCAGACACATTTTCTGACAGACTGCTGTATAATCTGTTTATGTTTATGGAAGTGCTAGCTGTTGTGCTTAGTAACATCGAGGGACCTTATTTGAGAGTTGTACAAACAGGTGATATAACTCTTAACGTAAAGCTTCTGCTGGTTTGAAGCATTCTTGTTAAGCACTTGATGGGCCCTGACATCTCTCTGAGAGTCACTGTCTTGAGTGTACGAACAGTGGCCTCCGGGGTGAGGGCACACAGTGAGGGCAGGGTGAGACCTGTTAAGCATCACGGGGTCTGCTCTGCAAAGGCTCCAGTGCACTAGGGACAACACAAAAAAGGAGCTGCAAATTTGAATAACGTGTGGTGTGGACTCAACAAGAAATTTCCATACTTAAAAAAGAGCAATCAAATTGAAATAAGAGGGGGAAAAATAGTATCCTTACATGTTTTTCTGCAATTTACACCACTAGGGCGAAGGCTGAGGTTATGATGGCTGTTTTAACAGAACTCTAAATGAGGGCAACTTATATACAGGACAGACTTTAACAGACGACATTTCCGGAAAGAAAGGTAAAATGTTAGTAAATAGGAGAAAGGATTTAGAAACAACACGCCTATTTGGAAAATTAGCACTGGTGCTAATCAGGACTGTCAAGACGGAGAGTGTGAGGTTAAACAGTTACAGTCAATGCAGGGGGCTGCTTCTCTCTTCATCTTGAAGCTGGCTTGCAGGACATTATTTGTGTGCTGCTAAACCCTACAGGCAAAATAGTAAAGTTCCCCGGAATCAGTGACCATATGAAACAAACATGAAATTGTGCCATCTGACACAGAACTTCCCATGCTGCCTATGTCTGCCAACATCTCCTCAATATGTAAGTGACTTATTCTATTCTTTATATATTTCACTTTTCAGTCATACTTTAATGAGGTTGAGAAGGTTTGGTATGTTTAACAAAGTTGTAAATTTGACCTATGACTAGGTATGAGACCTCCCAACTTTGGCTAATTAATTAAATAGGAATGTGTTAATGCAAAAGAAAAAAAAATACTCCAACTGTGTTGTCTGTAGAACGCAGCCATTCCAAGAGTGGGTAAAGGAAGAGCAGGAGGCATCCAACTGGGGGGCTGATCCTTAGAGCAGTTTGCAGAATGCACCATAGCCCGTCACCAATGTTTGTCATTTGTGGGGGGGGGAATGCTTATGGGATCTAACAGAACGTGGCCCTTTGTGCCCTGCAGGCTAGGAGGTATTCCCACCCCCGAGCAGATCAGACTCATTAAAGTAAATATGATCATTTCTCCTAGAAGCCTCAGGACAGCTGGATCTTGAATTGACAACTTTGACTGAAAAAGAAGGTGAAATCTATTGTAAAGGATGCTGTGCTAAGAACTTTGGGCCCAAGGGCTTCGGCCATGGCCAAGGAGCAGGGGCTCTCGGTCATGCTCAGTGAAGATGAAAACCCAGAACTGAGCATCGCCCACCAAGAACCTCTTCATACTCCAGGCACAGATGATCTTGTACCACTAAACAACTGTGAAATTCCACCAGCGTTTTACGGTTACCCTGTTCCCGGATAGGCTGGCTAACTTGTAGGAAGAGAGCACCGCATCCTTTTGCTTTACTCCCCAGCATTTTTAAGAACCATTTCTTTTTAAATAAAACTTCAGCTTGAAAAAAAAAAAAGAGGGGCTCAGGCCTTTACGGATCCAGGAAGCCCCACCAAACTTCCTGAGAGGCCTACAATTATTATTCCATCCCTCATCAGAAGGACTTAGGAACAGCACAGCTGTAGTAAGTAAATAAAGCTGGATCACCTGAGGAACATGTCCTTGAAAGAGAAATCCTCCCAGGTGACAAATTATTCTGTTTGCAAACATGCAAACAAGGTACAAGAGTTGGGGACCACCCCACTCAGTGTGAAGGTGGGTGGGAGCCTCCCCTTACAGCAGCATGTGACCTCGAAATGACTCTGCTCTTGTCTCTTGGATAATTGCAAAAATTTTTTTTTTTTTTTTTCTTAGCATGATTTAAATCTGAAGTCCGGATCAGGTGCCGAGTAAGGCACCAGGGTTCCCGGCTGCTCAGGCCCCTCGTCGCCCCACGTGCCTTCACCGCTCCTCACCATCCTGCACACGGTCCGCAGAGTTTTGCTGAAACTGCTTCAATTCAAAATCTAAAGACAGAAAATTCCCCGAGGGATCCCAAGAAGGAGAGATGTGCTCATTTAAGTGGTTTGTGGAAGGAGGAAATAGGAGCAATCAAGATGAACCATTTGGAAACCAAATAAAAGCAAAAATGGATCAGAAGTGAAAGCCGCAAACCCAGGGGGAGTCAGGCAGAACTCCACAGCCCTTCTTTTTTTCCTCTTCCTGGGAAGAAAGCCCTGGACCTGAAAAAATCTGTCCTATTAATTTGAGACACTGCAGCCTTTCTCACAAAGTTCCGTGTTTTCTTGTTTTTCGGGTTTTTTAAAGTGCAGGGAATGGTGTCTCTGCTCCTGAAAGATTTTCCAGTGAGGTACAGATTGAACATATAGTGGCCAGGGCCTCAGGCCTGGGGATGAAATGAAATCCCCCCGAAACACCCAGGCTGGGGAGGATCAACTTTCAGGGAAGATAGCAGAGGACTCTGTCAGCACCAATGTGCCTTGTTTTGACAGCGTCTTCTAAATAGCTTATTATTTTCTAACTCTGCCACACAAATCTAATCATCACAAAGAGAGCCAGGTAGGCTTAAATTCACTCCCTAGCCTTCAGCTCCTAGTGAGTGGCTGAGCAGGCCCCAGCAGAGCTGCCATGTGCACAAAGGCAACGGTGGTCCCTAAACAGGAATGTGCAGAAGGTGCCAGAGCTTCAGTGCGCCCAGAAGAGCCTCTCGGCAGTAGTCAGGACTCCCATTACCGTAAAAACAGAAGGATTCTTTAAGCTGAGGGGGCATCTGTAATTAAGCTGATGCAAGTGGATGTAAGTCACTAAAAGCTGATGGATTCTGATTTATTAGCCACAGTTGTATAACAAGAACATTCCTGGGCATCTTTATAATGCAGAATACAAACAGCACTTACGGTGGCACAGAGTAAGGCAAGCCTCACAGCCCTGTGTAGGGTTACGAACAAGTTAGCCCTGGGGCCCGTGGAAACTCTCAGGAAGATAACCTGGTGATCAGACTAGGGGCAAGGATCTAAATAAAAATTTAAAAACACTCACATGCTAATGCGCCGACTTCTTCCAACATACAGACCCGTCCCAACATCATTTCTGCTGACTTCCTGCTTGGAATCAATTTTCACATTGTAAGCACAAAGTTTATTGGTTTGTTGTTTGAGGGGGGAAGGTCATGGTTGGCAGCAGTTAAAAAAGGAATGATTTTTATAGCTATCAAAGAGATAAGAACAAAATAAACTTTAAATCTGAGTGATCAGTATGTGAATTGCCTCATTTCTTTGAGCCTAAACAAATCTGTCTGAACTCAGATGTTGATTTCTCTTCTCGGGATCTGGTGGCTGCAGGTCACTGTACTAAGTCAAAACTTGTTTTCTGATGTAGGTCAAGTCTATTACCCACTCAGAGACCTTTCAGAAGAGACCTACAGTGCCAGGCAGCAAAACCTTTCTGTTTAGCCACCGGCCATGCTGCTGCCACATGCTGCCACACTGAACTTTGCCCAGTGTCACTGATTGAATTTCTATGACAGCTGTTTCATCCCTTTTTCCTTGGCCTCAAGCATAGGAAACAGACATGCCACATAGGGAGATCAGCCCACAAAACCAGCTCTTTGCCACTCAGGCTCCTTCACTGGACGAGGACTCACCGAGCACCCCCATGTGTCACAGCTGGGACTGTGACAGTGAGCGGGCTGCCTTCCCTATGCCCACCCGGCAGCTTCCATTCAGGGAGTCACTGATGTGTATGCCACGGGGTGCTGGGAGGAAAGGAGGGGTTGACATGTTATTTGGGGTCTTCAGGGAAGGTCTTCTAAAGAGACCAGAGAAGGCAACCTTTGAAAAAGGCTCTAAAGACATGGGAAGCAGAATCACACCAGTGTCTTCAGGCCATCAAGGCGGCCCAGGCTCTGGCAGGTGAGGGACAAGCTTAGAGCAGCCTTGGCGCTGATGGAGACCACGCATTCTCAGGCATCCTCTGCTGTGCTAAGAATAGACGACAGGGCAGAGGGTGAGAGCAGAGACAGGCGGGTGGCCCTGATGACCTCGCAGGGGCTCAGTGATGGGGTGGCCCCTGGGCTGCAAGGGAGTGGGGGGCGGGAATGGGCTCTGACGTGGTGCTGAAGGAGGAGATGGTGCTTGGATGACTTTGGTATCTGAAACTACAACCAAACCCAAATAATACGCAAGTCTGTCTAAATAAGACCTTTATAACATGACATTCCCTCATTTCAGCACTCGTGGACTCTGCATCAGCAGTGACCACCGCTGACCTGCCACCCTCTGTCACGGTCCTCTTTTAAGTGCCATCTTCAGAGCTGTCTCAGGCTCCTGCATCACCCTGGACATTGTCCTCCTCCCTCCTCTGACAGAGGCCCCAGGGCAGCCTCCCGCTGTGGGCGTGGGGAAGGGGCTCCACCCAGCTCTGCCGCTGCCCCTGGAGACCCCGGGACTCCTTCCCTTCTCTAGGCCCTACTTCCTCCTCTGCCCAGTGAGGGAGATGGTGACAGGGCCGCCTCAGGGCCTTCCTGGAGTGTCTGTATAGAATAAGGCGAGGAAAGTTGTGGCCTTTGCATCTGCTATAAAGTAAACTCTCAGCGAGTGGCACAGCTACTGTCACTGTTTGCTGTTAGCCACCACTGGCATGTAGTAAGTACCCAGTAAACTTAATGCCGAATGCCTTAAACCCAGTACAGACCCCATCCAAGGTCCCTTCCTGGAGCACATTTTGCATGTCCTGACATGGGGGCGGAGCTGCGTACTGACACAAGGACAAAGGGTCCCCCGCAGGCCCTGGTAGAAGTCTCCAGCGCTGATCTGTGAGTCTGTGCAAAGTAAACCCACAGGGCACGATGGTGGCAGAATGATGCCCCCAAAGGTCCCCATGTGCTACTCCCTGGGATCTATGGAAGGACCTCTGACATGACAAAGGGGAATGTATCAGGTGCTGATGGAATTGGGGCTGGAAGCTGACTTTAGGACAGGCAGAGTGGCTTGCATCCCCTCAGTGACTGTCAGGTATAGGGGAGGCAGGAGAGGGCCTGTGACATGAGAAAGATGACAGCCACACTGGTTTTGTGGCCAAGGAAGGGGCCAAGAGCTGAGGAAGTTGACAAAGACGAGAAAGCAGATTCTTCCCTGGAGCCTCCAGAAGGACCCAGCCGGCTGACACCCCGAGTTTAGCCCAGTGTGACCCGCCACGGACTCGAGAGCTCCAGAACCACAAGGTAGTGGGGAAACTCATGTTGTTTAAGCCACGGCATTGGCAGCGCTTGGTTTAGCAGCTGTGAGCAATTGACACAAACACCATCACTTCGGGCCAACACGCCAGGTCAAGAACGTGGAAAAGCTTTTTTGATTTTAATGTATAGATCATAACACAATTTTTTTTCCATTTTTGTGATTTCGCAGTTATTGCTGCCAGCAATCATTGTTATCTAATGCAAACTGTTTTTGTTATAGTGACACACAATGTCTTTAAACATTTTATTAAAAAAATAACTTATTGGGATCCAGCAGAACGATGTTTGAAAGACTATTTTCTATCAGGACCTCACCGGTGCAGAAACCCTTGCCTACCCTTTGTTTTTAATGCCACGTTTTCTGTTCACCAGAATACCACCTGGCCATTTTTTGATGCGACTAGAATCGGAGATGACGATTGAAATGCCTCTAAAGGCAAATGTTGAAAATGAGGAGAGTGGTCAGCTGTCAGCCCCTGGGAATAATTATCCCTCCACTGAGAAACACGCTTCCTCTGTTCAGGACACTTGCGGTTCTTCTGGTTCAGCATTTTGCAATTTTGATAAAAACATGCTCCACCATTGCCTCCCATGCCCAGCCCAGGTCAGCTTCTCTTGACTTCCACTGCTGGGAGGCAAGCACAGGCCATCTCGGTGCCAGGGATGGCACAGGACGTGCGGAGACTGGGCCCACAAAACTGCTGCAGGCCTTGCTATGGGTTGACTGTGTCCCCCCAAATCCAGACGCTGACGTCCTAACCACCGGAACTTCAGTAGGTGACCTTATTTGGCATAAATTTGTTGCAGATATAATTAGTTAAGATGAGGTCATCTAGAGCAGAACGGCCTCTACATCCAATATGATGGGTGTCTTGTTTGGACACAGGCAGGCCCTCGGGTAGAAGACCGTGTGAAGACGAAGGCAGAGATCTGGTGATCCTACAAGCCAAGAAACATCTAAGATTGCCAGCGAGCGTCCGGGGAGCAGGGAGGAGGCAAGGAGCAGATTCCTCCCACAGCCCTCACCAGGAACCAGCCCCACTGACACGCTGATCCCACATTTTGGGCTTCCAGAGCTGTGACATGCAAGTTTTGTGCTCAAGGCTCCAACAGGCCTCGTTTCTTTCTCCCTTGCGGGGTTCCCCAAGGTCTCCACCTGCCTGGCCTCCCATCTAGGCTCCGTCCTCTCTCCTGGCCCCCTGCAGCTGTGAAATCTAGATTTCCCTGACTCGCCCCAGCCCTGACCAAGGACTCCTCTGCCTCCTTTGGATCTCACAGCCCCTGGGCACCGCCTTCCATGTCTCTGCAGAGCCGGGTCCCCTGTGCCTTCAGCAGAACATCCTCCCCCAGATCCCCACCCTGTGCAGGGTCCACATACACACACATACTCTGAATCCCCTTTATGAGCATCTTAAAGTTATTGAAGACCCCAAAGAGCTTTCATCTGTGTGGGTTGTATCTAGTGATGTTAGAAATTAACCCTGAGAAAATTTTAAACTATTAATTCATTTAAAATAACAGTGGTGGATCCATCACAAGATAATATAAACAACATATTGCTGCAAAAAACAACTATGTGTTCAAAAACAGAAAGAAATAGGAGAAGAGTGGCGTTCTTTTACATTTTGCAATCTCTTTAACGTCTGGCTCAGAAGCTGGTGGGCCTGCATGTAGGCATGTGTGTCTGCATTCCTACTGCTGAGACGTGTTGCTTTGATTGAAGTGCATGATAAAAAATCTGGCCACACAGAGACCTGGAGTTGGAAAAGGAGGACTATTTTAAAAGCTTTTTCAGAAAACTGTGGATATTCTCCTTTGATATTATGCCAAAATGCATAAAGTGGTTGCTTCTTACAAGTTAATTGCAATGAGGAATCTGAAACCATATTTGTGGCCTTGAATTGTATATCCAGAGCCAGAAGTCTAGCTTGTACGCCTGTAATCTCAGCACTTGGGAGGCCGAGGTGGGTGGACTGCCTGAGCTCACAGGTTCCAGACCAGCCTGAGCCAGAGTGAGACCTCATCTCTAAAAATGGCCTGGTGTTGTGATGGGCACCTGTAGTCCCAGCTACTTGGGAGGCTGAGGCAAGAGAATTGCTGGAGCCCAAGGGTTTGAGGTTGCTGTGAACTGTGACGCCATAGCACTCTAAGGAGGGCAAGAAAATGAATCTGTGTCTGAAAAAAAAAAAATAATAATAAGTCGAGCTTGCACTGAGTGAACCTTTGACCCTCTTTATTTTATAAGTCATTTGCAAAATATCGGCTCCCCAAGTTATACTGTATAAAAACTTCACATTCATGGCTAACCGCTACCAATCTTATCCGAAAAATCTTTAAGTACTGAGAAGTTGAAGTTCCTAGTGGCTGACAGGAATTGCCAGAATTCTAATTTTCACTCAAAAGCCTGAATCTCCTTGTTGGCAACAAACGCTGGCATTTGTTTTCCTTGAAGTGATGGGCTCACTTCGTTCTTTTTTGAGAAACTGTCTGACAAATACCCAAGCCTGAGTGGCTACAGTTTGTCAGTCGTTCTTGCAAGCAGAAATGGTGTTTGGTGATGGAAGCGGCTGGTTCCCTGGCACTTCAAAAGTCGCAGGAGCGCGCCTCTCCCAGGCAGTCCCTGTACCTCGGCAAGCTGCACAAGAGCCTGTGTGTGCGTCCATCCAAGACGTGCACACGTCCCAGCGCGTAACAGAACTTGGCGCCTTAAACGCTTTCTCAAGGCCCTTCCGGTGAACCAGGCCCTGTCCTGCGCCCCGTCCCGGGTGCGCGCGGGCTGGCGCAGGAGGAGGGGACCGCCGCCTTGCTGTGCTGCAGACCAGATGGCTTCACCTGACGCCTGCTTGTGCCCTGCCAGTGCAAATGCCAGCTCAGGGCAAGAGCCAAATAGAGCCGGCATTTTAATGCGAAGACTTTCAGCCTTAAATCCTCAGAAGGTGACTTGAGTCCCTCTGGGGTGGGTCACATTTGTAGAGAAGAATTCAGCAGAAAGTAAAGCCACTTATTTCCCCCAAATCCTTTGAACAGTGTCTTATCAATAGCTGAGAATTCTGTTAGGGGCCTCACACTGAAAAGCCGTGTGAAATGAACCAGCTTTAGTTATGTGCTCGCTCCCATAAATACATAATGTTTTCTCAAAAGAAACTCGCGCGGCGTCGGCTCTGTTTTTCCTCCTTCTGGTTTGCAGCTGGTGGAGGCGCCGGCGCTGGCGAGCGGCTGCCCTCTGCTGGCCATCCCGGGACGCGGCGGCGGGGCCGGCGCAGCGCCCTCACTCCACCAAGACTCCAGCCCTTAAGTCTCCACCTAAGCAGATTCAAGGTATAAGCTTTTCCCACTAAATATTGTATTTACCTTCAATAATTTATTTTCAGTAATGAAAGGTATTTTTAAAGAATGGGGATTATTTTTCAGAATCAAACATGATTAAAAATATTTCATAACATTTAATTGTGGACAACATGTCCAGGCATCTCATTAGGCAACTTAAAAGTGAAAATCAAAAGCAATATCCTTGTTTCTTACCTTCGTGAGCGCTAATGTTTGGCTCAGTCAGTCTCACTGTGTTTGGGGGCACAAACTGCCTGTGTAGGGGAGAGAGGAGGGACAGAAAGAAAGTAGACAGGTGGATTCAAGTAAGAGGAAATAGAGTCTGCAGGACAACTTTCTGTTTACATGTAAGAGACTGCTTTCTGCCTATATCTCGGTCCTAATAAATATAACCGCTATCATGAAACTTTCAAAGATGGCACGGTCCTGCAAATGCCACATTAGTATTCAAATTATTTAATTTATTTAATTTTTGGATAAAATTTCATTCATGGTACTTCACCAAAAAAGAAAAGCAATTGAACTGATTCATATGTACTGATGTGGTTCTGTCTTAATATTTACAGTTTTCTCCAATGGTTCTGACCGCTTGAGAAAGACACACTGGTCTTCCCTTAACATTCCCAGTTTTTCATCTATATTTATTTTACAACAGGTGTATATCACCCTGCATTAACTGAGCACTTAGTACCTTCCAGGCACCAGATCAGGCCTGGGGGAGGGCCCACAGTTAGTAAGGTGCATTTCCCTTCCAGATAAACACCACCTGGCTATCCCACAATAGTGTCGATACAAGGAGGGGTATTGGGAGCCCTCTGAAGAGATTACTTTGGGGACTAAGAAGGGAGGAGCCTTCGTAACGCAGGAGGGAGAATTTTGGCTGGTTCTTATAGAATAGATTATCGGAATTATAACAAGCAGAAATAGAGGGTGTTGTATTCCACATAGACAAAACACATAAAAGAGAGCCTAAAGTTAGCGGTATTCTGAATGTGCTCTGGAAATAAGAATAAAGAAGCATTACACTTGAAAAATATATTGCAGAAACTGAGAAATAATTGGCTCATGTTAATAAGAGGGATAATAATATCTGTGATATTCCCTCCCAAGCATCATCCACACCCCACTTAATAAGCAGGTGCACAACCAAGCCGGGGTCACAATGACCCTTGCCCCTCACTCTTTATTTTTACTAAAATGGAAAGTCTCACCTCAGCAGTACAGCTTGGACAGAGGCCAGCTGGTGCCAGCAGCTCCGTGAGAGCAGAGGCAGTTGGCAAACATTTCTTCCAGCAGCTCCTCTTGCTTCTTCTCTGAGCACCGTGTCCGACACGGGCCTGGAGGCTGCTCCTGCGAACTTCCCACCAAGCCCGGGGGCTGCAGCTCATGCTGCGGAGCGGAGCTCAGAATGATGTCTCTGTGGCTTCAGTCACTTCTTTTCTTTTGGGATCAAACTCGTCATTTCACAATGGGAGACACCACTTCATGTTTGTTCTGGAAACATCACTTACTTTCTCTGAAAGGGCACCATGACTGGAGTACATTTACATAAAGGATTGATGATAACTAAGTCATATAGTAGAAATGAGTTAAGGACTAGGAATTAATAGGCCACTGAGAAAATCCAAGATTCAGAAATGTTGTATTTTCTATCAAAATGCGTCTGGTTTTAGCTATGTGTCCAAAGCCATCCTGTGTGCAGATTCTTATTCACATTTCTACCAACTCATGTGCATGATTTTCACTCAGGGTATTATTTTGAAGTGTGGTGTTTATATGGCCATTCTTTTTTTTTTTTTTAAGAGGCAGAGTCTCACTTTGTCACCCTTGGTAGAGTGCTATGATGTCACAGCTCACAGCATCCTCCAGCTTTTGGGCTTAGGCGATTCTCTTGCCTCAGCCTCCCGAGTAGCTGGGACTACATGCGCCCACCACAATGCCCAGCTGTTTTGTTGTTGTTGTTGTTGCAGTTTGGCTGGGGCCGGGTTCGAACCCGCCACCCTCGGTATGTGGGGCCGGTGCCCTACTCACTGAGCCACAGGCCCTGCCCCATATGGCCCTTCTTAAGACGTCTTTCACTTGTAAGGAATCACATTTCTGCCTCGAACTCTTTTTGTGTAAATTAGTGATTCGTACATAAACAACCATGCTAATAACTATGCAAATTTAATCAGTGATAGCACCCAGCACACAAATGATGTAACCACCACCTCCCCAACAGAAAAGAACCAAAGAATGGAACTCTGGTGGTGCTCCTGTAACTTTTATGAGCCGGGTTTCTGTGGATGGGGCAATAGGGCTTACATCCAAAATAGCCAAAGGTCTGCAACCCAAACTGCTTTCCTACCTGTCCTCTGAAACCACTGAACCACTTGGAAGGTGGCCGGGACCACAGAAGGGCTCCCAGGCCGCGCTGAAGAGCCTCCAGGGCAGAGAGCAGAGGCCTGTCCCAGGCCAGGGGTCTCAGGGGAGCCCTCACTGCGGCGGTGATGGGGGTGGGTGATGGAGCGGTGAGAGGACCAGTGGGCCTGGCCGAGCTGGAGGGGTGATGGGGGAGCTACCAGGGGCAGCGGGAGCCCCTTCTAGGCTCCAGACCCTCCCACGCACGAGGCCCAGTGGTGAGAGAGATCAGAGCTGGAAGGGAGTCTGGCCTCAACGACTCTGCCTGGAGATGGGGGTGACCACAGGGATGAGGAGCAGAGATGTGCCTAGTGCAGTGCATTAGGGCGGGAGGGAGGAAGGGCTCAGAGGTCGCATTTTGGAAACTGCTACTGTGAGCAACAAACGGTTCTCCAGGCTCTGCTGGGAGCCCGGGAGCAGCCCCGAGCATCCACCTGCTAGAAGTCTCTTGTGTGGCCTGGCTGTCATATCTGCATAGAGGGAAGGCAGTGGAGGTGGGGGTGTAGGCTTGGCCCAACCATCTCGAATGGGAGCTGGGACACCGCAGGGAGAGACAGGAGGTGGCAGAGCAGAGGCTGCGCCTGGCCCGGGGTGCCTCGTGCACCCCAGGCCCTTCATCGAGAGCTGAGGCTCCTCCTGGCCTCCTCTTGCCCACTCCAAAGGCATCCAGAGGAGCTGCGTAGGGCCTCCTGGAGGACCAAATGCGATGCAGTGGGGAGCCCAAGGCCGCGGTTGCCCTGGGTCTGGAAAAGCGAGACTGTAATGTGAGGCCAGGACGTCCAGAGCCAGAGGAAGCATGGGCATGCCGGGGCCCAGGAGAGGGAGAGCGCGGAGAATGGAGGCGCAGATAAGGCAGGCCCCAGAGACGCCCCAACAGTAACGGCCTGACTAGCAGGATGCTGACCCCGGCCTCCTGGGGCCCAGCGCCCACACCTGCCCTGCTCATGCAGCCCCAGCCTGACACGGCCAACTCCTGGGGGCCCAAGGACGTGCTGCCCAGTGAGTGAAAGATGGAAAGATGGAATGGGTGGCAGATGGGGGCATTCCTGAAGGCCCTAGCCAGCGAGTGGACTCGGGACCACAGCTGCCCAGCTTCTAGGAGAGCCTAAGATGCCAGAGTGAGGGGTCACGGGCCAACAGGTGGGGGGCAAAGGAGCACAGTGGTCTGCCTGGATGTGCACCCCCTAATTTCACAGGTGGGTCTGCGGTGCCCCTCCCAGCAGTCATGGTGACTCTCTTCTGCTAGTCAGCTGCCCACTGACCCATTTCTACTCCCATGTCAGAGGATCCAGGATGCAGCCACCAGCCTGGTTCCCCTCTGCAGGTATATGGATGCGGCACCAACTATCCTTGGGAGAGAGAAACAGAACAGCAGAATGTGCCACGCAGACTTCCTCTCAAACCACCTCCCAGAAATCAGCAGCTTGAGCTTCCCAGGGCCAAGGACAAAAGTAAGTTGGGGAGGAATTGCCTAAGAGATAGCCTGTGAGAACACACCGACTTCCAAACATACACACAGGAGCATTCCAGGGATTGCCTTTGCAATTTGGAAATAAGAGCACTGGGTGCATTTCTCAGCTCAGGGCTGGAGGGCCCACAAGCACAGCCACTCCAGGCAGGGAGCAGAGCTCTGCAGGAGGGTGTCAGGAAATCCCATGTTCTGCCCACACTCTGCCTTCAATGTTCCTATAATCTAATACCAGAGGCCTTTCTAATGGGAATACACAGTGGCGTCTCATTCTACTAAGTTCCATATAAAACTTCATGCCATCAGAGGTTGACCAGGACGGAATGTAATGACAGGCCTGCTGCAGGGGAGAGCACCCCTGATCTCGGAAGGCTCCGGGTGGGAAGCAGTCTTAAGGCTTCTGATCTGGGGTTTCCCACTGGTAGGTGGGATGGAAATCACTCAGAGAGGATTACAGGTGCTTCACCCAGGGAAGAGCCTGGAAATCTCTGTTTGCTTCTTGGCAGTATCTCTGGGCACAGCCCAAACCCAGCAGAGAACTCAAACCATTGTCTGGGCAACACTCTCACATCCAGTCTCCAGGGCTGTCCGGATGCTCCACTGAGCAGGCCGTGCTACCCCAGCCTGACTCCATAGTGTCCTGGCACCAACCTGAGTCTGTCTCTGTTTGTCATTCGTCCCTAGGTCCCGCCTCTCCTTCCAGCAGCCAAAGAGGATGGAGTCTTACTCCCGGCCTGGAATTCCTGTGCATGCGACTCTTTTCCTGTCTGTGTCTTTTTGTGATGGATGAAGACTATTTTTAGCCATTTTTATTCAATAAATATATATTCAACTTATTAAAATCACACAATAGAAAAGCTAATTTCCCCCAAGTTTTTAAGATAAACTTACACATAATTTTCACTATTTTTGTTATCCATGTTGCTAGTTAAACATTTGAGGAGTCTCTGATTCAGGCCACCATGTGGACATGGAGCCAGCTAACCTCCCATAAACAGCCAGCCTTATAAAAAAACTTGATTATGTTCCTTTGACATTTTACTGGCAGTACCCAAGTTATGAATGAGATAGGTTTTGTAGGTTTGTTCTTAAGTTGAATTTGTTTGTAAGTGGGAACAGGTACATTTACCTAGTACCTGTGGTAGCCTCTGTTCATGGGTGAGAGTTATATGTCAGCCAGATGTTTGTGACTTGGGGACTCACTGTAATCGCCTCAATTCATAAGTGTAAGTTGTATCTAAGTGGATGTTTGTAACTTGGGGACTGCCTGAATTCATACATTCTGGTCTGCTCTGTTTCCCTGTGGGGCCGTCCAAGTGCTCGAGCCACAAACCTCACTTTTCTAAGTACTTAAAACAGCTCTTGTGAACTAAAGAATATGGCTCTCGAATATGGTGTATCACAAGTTCTAATAACAATCAAAAACGTCTTCGATCTTCTGACTAAAAATCACAGGCATGATTTCCAGTAAATTCCTCAGCTGAAAGAATACCAAGTTTTATCTGACAGATTCCCTGATTTATCAAATTCCCTACCCAAGATATCTAACAATGGTTCCTCAAGTTAACACAAAAATATTGAGATGATGAGATTAAGTCCCTTACCCCATCTTTTAATTCTAAACCTTTGGGGGGTTAAGCAAACCTTTACCCACAAAAAGAACACTCAGCATCTGTGAGTAGCTGAGTTCATTCTCCCAAGCGAGTTGGTGATCACATCCCAGGAAACCTGCCCGCCCCTCAGGCTGAGCCCCAGAGGACTGGGGCTTTGTTACAGCAAATAGCGACCTTCCAGCCACCTCCTCTGTCAGCCAACATTTCCCTTAAAATTTCCACTCCTTCCACAATGCTTGGATTCTTCTGTGGGGTCAAGGAGAGAACACCTCCTTTAAGGTCTTACACAACATTTTGTACCCTGTTTTCTCCCCTGAGTGAGTGCCAAGGTCAGGGAAGTGTGAATCTGTGTCTAGTAATTGGACCCCATTGTGAAAGCTGTCCCCTGTTGAGGACAGCAATACCCTTTGAGGTTGCACAAGGTCGCTGGAGGAAGGGGAATGAATGACCACGGCAGTGCTGAGGACAAGGGAACTGAAAGAAAGTTGTCAGCATATTTGCAGCCCTGTTCTTGTCTATGCAGTGAGATTTCAATAGGGGTGTGTGTGTGCACTTCCCAGGGCAACAAAATTAGATCAGAACAATTTACATGAGGACCTCTTGCCTAGTTCCCAGCAGAGCACATCTGGATCACCAGGTGGGTCTTAAGACACCAGGCTGTTTTATGCCTAGAAAGAAAGCAGCAGGTGGGATTTATGAAGGAGTCAGGCTGGCATGGCCAGCACTGTCACCAACACGTCTTTTTCAGCTGCATTGTTTGTGGACACACACAAACACACACAGGTACTGCTTTGGGGGACTGGAAACAGGGATAAAAAATAGAATACAAGTAATTTTAGTCTTAAACATCTAGCTCAGTATTTTTTAAACTTCCCCAAATACTATTGTTTACATGTAGATGTCAGTGATTTCAAATTAATTAATTAGATTTCATATTTCACATTCATGGTGTCATTCATTCATTAGTATCTTATGGGGTGTTATAAACAAACACAAGACTTGGGGGATTATTTATGGGTCATCTGATAAAGCTGTACCTCCAAATACTGCTCAGGTTGTCTGCCCCCCTCTGTGCCCTGTGCTCGCTACCAAAGACCCCAGGGGGAAGGTGCTTTCAAACTGAGAGCAGTCTGCTCCAGGACTTACAAGTGGAGAGAGAAAGCTTTCTAGTATTTGTGGTTGTGAGAATCTTGATTTCAAACCTGATTCCTGCAACAAACTGTAACTTCACCACTGACCTGGGCCAGTGAGTTTGTTTGGACATACACAGTCCCAGGTGGCAGGTCAAACAAAGCCCCCTGCCCAGGTCCATGTTGTCAGTGGAGACTTCTGGAAGTGAGGCTGAAAGACTGACCACAGCAGAGAACATATTCAGACCTGCCTTTGTATAGACGAGGGCTGTGTCCTAAAAATCTCCCTGTGGAGCAGGAATTCTCATCAAAGATCTTAAAGCACTCGTCAGTGGATATTCAAAATTTAAAATCTGTAGCCTCCCTGAAATTGCTGAAGTACTGAAATCTCTACTAAGATCTTTCAACAGGTAAAATGAAAAAGGAACCAATTAAACCATAACTGTCCTCAAATAGGCGGGAGACTCTCCGCATTGTGACCATTTCAATCTGCGTTCATCTGGGTACTCCAGGCCTTGGGAAGTGGAGCTCATCGGAGGGGCTAGTTGAGAAGTGGAAAATTCCAGGCCTTCAGAAACATTCTTTAAGGGTAACATCTTCATTTTAAAAAATCACTTCAGCTGGTTCTTAAATACAGTGAAATTTGAAAATCATTGTTGCAAGAAAAAACCAACTATAGCTGATTTTCACCATTCAGGGTAGTTGTGTTCTGGAAAGCCACCGCAAATACTAAGCTGTGGAAAGTTGAACCTGAGCTTAGGAGGGTCCCTGGGAGCATCTGGACACAGCATGGTCATCCATTGCTCAAAACATAACCTTATTTTACGTGCGTTTCTTTTTAAAGACACCTGTTTAGCATGTGTGTTGATTCATTAACAATGAACTCAGTACCGTCACTCCTGTCTGAATGAAGCTTAAGTAACACAGGTACTTTCTCCACAGTGCACATCACAGCCCTCTTGAACTTGAGAACATCAGACAGCACCTCAAAGCTGGGCTTGGGAGCCTTCTAAAAATAATAGTGGTGAAATACATGGAAGGAAAACTCTCTCCAGCACAGGCAAACTCAGAGGACTCCTGTCCTCTGAAACCCTGTGTCCCTTGAACAATGACTCCATTCCTCCCTCCCTGGGGAGCCATTTTAAACAGAAAAATCTCCAACAGAAAGTACAGAAAATGTGAAAAGCGTGGCACTAGACATTGTGGGAGAGGACGCTGCTTTGTCAGAGCCAGCGTGGGAAGGCACACTGCGTGTTTTTGCTCTTGTTCACAAAGGAGCAGAATCACCAAGAGTGTTAGTTGTTAATAAAGGCCGGCGGGAAGCCACAGGCAAAACCACCTAGTCTGGACGAGGAGGACGCGCCCGGCACCCTGTGTTAACTCGTTTCTGGAGCAGCCTTCTGACGGAAAACGGGCAGAGCCACCACACTGGGCTGACCCAAGTCCCCACCCCCGAGGACAGGGACTGCAGGGGCTCCTGGGCGGTGGCCGCAGACCCGTGGGCAGCCTCGGCAGGGCCACTGCCTGCAAGTGCAGAGTCAGCGCAGCAGGAGTGACAAGCCCGGGCGCCGCGTCTGTCCAGCCTGAGCGACCCCTCCCTCCACAGGCACCGACTGAGGTCCACCACGGGCCAGCGCTAAGGACAGTTAGGGGGGACGCGGGAGAAACATAAAGGGTGTTTTCCCACGAAGGACAATTAGGCACATGGCACAACTCATCCACCTGAGAGCATTTATTTGGCCGAGTGGCCTTAGCGGTTTCTCCCAATCCCATCGACTCCGTGACCTGGCGGGGGACGCTGGAGCCCATGGGGGGTCAGGCTATCCCTGGTCCCTGCGTGAGCTGAGCGCCTGCCGCTGCCGCCCGCCCGATGCCCCTATGAAGGCTCAGAAGGTCCCCAGATGGGAAAACAAATATAGAAGCAGAGCAAACACACAGCCTGCTGTGTGCAGGTGAGCTCCAAGGAAGCCCCAAGACGGGGACAGGGACAGGGACGTGGGGTGTCAGGCAGGAGGGAGGCAGAGTCCTGGGGGGCTCAGGTGAGCTCCAAGGAAGCCCCAAGACGGGGACAGGGACAGGGACGTGAGGTGTCAGGCAGGAGGGAGGCAGAGTCCCAGGGGGCTCAGGTGAGCTCCAAGGAAGCCCCAAGATGGGGACAGGGACAGGGACGTGGGGGGTCAGGCAGGAGGGAGGCAGAGTCCCAGGGGGCTCCTAGGACAGGTGTCATAAGAAAGGACATAACGTGAAATGGGTAAGTGGAAGTGCTCTGGTTAAAACATCACGTGGATGAAGGGAATGGGATCTAAAGCTCACATTCCTAGGCCATCAGAAGCTGTACAGAATCTGCCACTTCTGTGTCATTCCAAGGCTGTACATAATCTACCACATCTGTGTCACTCCAAGGCTGTACATAATCTGCCACTTCTGTGTCATTCCAAGGCTGTACATAATCTACCACTTCTGTGTCATTCCAAGGCTGTATATAATCTGCCACTTCTGTGTCATTCCAAGGCTGTACATAATCTACCACTTCTGTGTCATTCCAAGGCTGTACATAATCTGCCACTTCTGTGTCACTCCAATTACAAGAAGGCTATGATGCAGTTGGTTCTCTCCTTTCCTTATTTTGGGTCACTTCAGATAGACCTGAAATAAAATTTGTCCTAATAAAGAAAAAAATGTATTCAAAATGAAAAAAAATTTTGATGTTCTGAAGTGAACCTGTGTTTGCAGGGGTCACGGCAGGGGATACGGCAGGGGTCATGGCAGGGGACAGGGCAGGGGACACGGCAGGGGACACGGCAGGGGTCACGGCAGGGGACACGGCAGGGGTCACGGCAGGGGTCACGGCAGGGGACACGGCAGGGGACACGGCAGGGGTCACGGCAGGGGACTCGGCAGGGGTCATGGCAGGGGACATGGCAGGGGACACGGCAGGGGTCACGGCAGGGGTCACGGCAGGGGGTATGGTAGGGGTCACCGCCCAGGGGGCACGGCAGGGGACATTCTACCTTTATTGCTCATTGAAGCTTACATGACACCCCCTGTGAAAATTAGCCTAGCAATTAGGCTTAATTTCACCAGAAAGAAGGGGCACTCAACCCCCTCTGACGGCATGAACTAGGAAACTGTGTCTATCTTTCAATGTTGGCAGGAAGCTCAGAGCCTATGTGAGGAGAAACACAGCAATTTCCTAATGTGCCACAATAGAACACATTTATTTCTTTTCTCTCCTATGTCTCAGCATTTTCCTATTTATTATTCCTCTGCTGCTGAGTTTTAAATTCTTACTTAGGTCTCACAATTAATTCATTCTTTGGAGGTTAGTCGCAAAACATGTCACAATCGCTCCATAAACAAACCTGAACACAGATGATAGGACACATGCGGGCCGCAGTAGCTCCTAAAATAAAATGCACATAAAAGACGTGCTGCAAATAATGTGGGTGTTTATAGCATGGCTCTTCCACAATCCAGAAATAAAATGAACTTTTGTGAATGTAATTGTTGAAGATAAGACAGACTTGAAATGTGAATTAACTCCCAACCAAGAGATCAAAATACAACCTCACTTTACTGTGGCTGTGTCAGCAATACTGAGTGTCAGGGAAGCGTAAATAATAGGCCTAAGAGAATATGTCTAAGGGAAAATGTGAGTATCAAAATGCAGGTAAGACTAAAAGGAACTTGGCTTTGGAAGTACAGGTTGGCCACATGCCTCGCCCCTGGACCCGGTCTGCCCCACGTGAACCAACACAGCTTCTCACTGTGTACCACAAACCTCTGCTCCACTCCTCCCACCCACTTCTGAACAGCAGCCAGAGTGATTCTTTGCGAAAGAAAATCTCATCTTGTCATCACCTGCTAGAGAGACTTCAAAGACTCTCTTGATCTTAAGCTTTGTAAAAAGGGAAAAAATTGTGAAAGACTTTGACAAAATTGTATGCTATAAACAAAATTAAGATACAAAGAAAGAATTGGGAAAAATTAGAAGACAGCGTTCTAATAAAACTCTGAAAAATAGGACACAGTGTTCTCTTACATGGAGTTCAGGGATGAAGAGCTCAGACATTGCCAACCATCATCCTCTCTCCCCCACAAGAGTTGGCAAAGGCCTGAAGCAAATCCTTAGAATAGACACTGAATAAGATGATAAATAAATGTCCAACTCCCTTAGTCAGACATGAAAGCATAAAAGAATTAGAAAGTTATTAAAGAATTTTAAGTGATAATGCACACAGTAAGTTGTGAACTCTCATTTATGGCTAGCAGGAGTGAACCCATTTTCACTTTCCTGGAAAGCTATTTGACAAGTGTTGAGAGACTTAAGAATATTTATTCATTTTGACCTATTAATTTCATTTCTAGGAAACCAAAAATGGGCAAATATCTATATATTTAAGTATAAAGTTGTTCATAGCACATTATTCTACAACAGGCAAAAAATTAGATCTCTAAGAATAGGGAAAAAGCCAGCCATGGTGGCTCATGCCTGTAGTCCCAGCTACTTGGGAGGCTGAGGCAGGAGGATCACTTGAACCAGGAGTTGAAGGCTCCTGTGAGCTATGATTGTGCCACTGCACTCTAGCCTTAGTGACAGAGTGAGGCTCCATCTCTTTAAAAAGGGGGAAAAATGTAGAGAAATAGTTAAACAAATGTGATAGAAAAGTGACCAAGAAAAGTCATATAGCAAATATCAGTAACAGAAATGGTCATAACAGAATGTTATCTGTAAGAAAAAAATCAACATATGATACCATCTCTGCACTATGGTTCAAGTAAGTTAAAATATTAATGGACATTATATAGGGACTATGACGTTTAGGTCTGTGACTTTACTTTAAACATTTTTTTCTGAGTGTTCCTCATTTTCTTCAAAATACGTCTTTTGCAACCACCTGGAGGTCTAAGAACCAGCACGTCCTGGCGGCTGCTGCCATCACTGGTGTCTGACGACTGGCCCCCAGCATCCTTGTTCAGCAAAGCCTTGCCACACCCTCCACAATGAGGGCCTAAACTCACAGACAAGAGAGACATTAATCACAACTGAAAAAAATCACATGTACCTACACCACTGTGCCAACCACAAATCAAAGACAAACCACCTGACTCAGCCAACACCACAGATGCATCTATAAGAAACAGTATTTCCCTGTGAAAGTCAATCCCTAAAATTAAAAGAAGCAACTGTCACACCAGGTCCCAGATATCAATATAAGGACACAAGAAACAAAAAAGCAAGAAAGCAAGACAGCGCTTGCGAGGGAAGGCAGGGACTCTCTAGTGACAGATCCCAAGGAAAAGGGAATTTATGAAATGCCTGTAAAAGAATTCAGAATTATGATATTAAAGAAGCACAGTAGTTCGAGAGAATACAAACAGCACCAAAAAATCAAAAAAACAATTCATGATCTGATAGGAAACTCAACAAAGAGACAGATACCATAAAACAGAACCAAACAGAAATCCTGGAACTAAAGAATTCCATAAAAATAATATGAGGAATTGAGGGCTTCAGCAATAAACTAGGCCAAGCAGAAGAAAAATATTCTGAACTTGAAGACAGGTTTTTTGAAATAACTCAGTAAGGCTCAGCACCCATAGCTCAGTGGTTACAGCGCCAGCCACATACACCGAGACAGGCAGGTTGGAACCAGGTCCCGGCCTGCTAAACAATGACAACTACAGCAAAAAATAGCTGGGCATTGTGGTGGGTGCCCGTAGTCCCAGCTACTTGGGAGGCTGAGGCAAGAGAATCGCTTAAGAGTTGGAGGTTGCTGTGAGCTGTGAGACCACAGCACTCTACCGGGGGTGACATAGTGAGATTCTGTTGCCAAAAAAAAAAAAAAAAAAAGAAAGAAAGAAGGAAGGAAGGGAGGGAGGGAGGGAGGGAGGGACTCAGTAAGATAGGAAAAAGAGTGCAAGTGAATGAAGACAGCCTATGTAACATATGGAACACCATAAAGTGACCAAATACAGTGGTTGCCCCCCAAAAATGTATATGCATTTTAGGAAAAAAGAAAGGCTGTATTAAAATTGTATTTCAACCTCAGCCAGACCTCTGAGGCTGGGCTAGGTGTCAGCCCTGAAGGAGGAATTGTGTTTGCTGAGGGTAACGCCCAGCAGAGGAAGCAGACGTGTTCAAATCCTTCACGTGTGGAGACTTTTCACCCACCCATTGGCCAGGTTGCCCCCTGGGACCCCACCAGCTGACGGGGGAAGCAGAGACACTCAGAACAGTGGCCACTGTCCGTCTGTTTGATGGAACACTCAGGAAAGATTATATCAAAATAAACCCCTTTGTTTAAAATCTCTGTCCCTCCAACACCAATTCCTTGAAGGACTTAAATGGTGAGTTTGCAACACATCCTAAAACGGAAATAATAGTACTAGGGCCGTTCTGGGAAGCAGATCAGACCCTGACAGCAGGAAGGAGTGTCGCCTTCGTGGGCTTCTGGCTCCTCTGTCGACTTGCTCCGTGGGAGAGTCTGCCAACCACTCTGATTTCTTTTGAACATCTGCAAAATGGTGATAATGTATCATTTTGTGTTATGAATTTAGAGCTTTAGAAGGAACAGTTTTCTTTCATTTAACCCTCCCTGCAAGGGAGAACAGACATGGTTGATCTCATTTTTAAAAGTGAGGTTTGTATTACTGACAGCCTTTGCTTTATGTTTTTAGATAACTTTTCTTAACTTCAAAAAACTTATTTGGAATTAAGTTCAATAATTGAATTTTTGCTGTTGAGTCACGTTTTCAGAGGAGACATGAAGGATACGTTTCAAAATTTAGATGTAAAAATAAAATTGCCCTCCTTAATTTGGATGATGAAAACGAGGCAGGATTTTCCCTTTTTATTTTGCTCATCAACTCACTGAAACATACACTGTGAAGGAAGCACATAAGTATCTGAAAATAAGTTATTCATTCACTGCTAAATTGAAAAAAAAAAATAGATCAGTTAGGAACTTAAAGTATGTGCATGTTTTAAGACTGCGTTAAAAATGTTGATGAAAATTCTTCTGCTTCTTCCATAAAAGGAAAACATAATACGAATATAGGTTCCCATCACTGCCACCCTTCCCTAAGGGACTAGAGCTGGGACTTTGTTCTCCTAGTCCTAGCAAACAACGCTTCGTGAGAAAATAAAGCATTGCATGGTATTATTGAGAGGGCAGACTAGTCAGAAAAAAACAGCCAGAACTGATCACTGCACAGCAGACAGACAGTGACTGATAAAAGTTGTGCAAAAATCACACCTCACTTGTACGAGTTCCACAGCTGACACAGCATCGCAGCTTAATTTTGTCTTCATTCAACTGGGTTTTTCAAACATGAAGACATTCAAAGTTGAGAGCTGGAACCAACAGACACACCTGGTTCTGGGGAAAATGTACAGACTTCCTTTGGCAGCATGCTTACACGGAGGAGGAGAACTTTTTACCTAAGCAAAAATGTATTCAGCAAGAGTAAGAGGGAGCCTCCACCCAGGTCTTAGAGCTGAGGTTCGCTTTGTGAGATTCACTGGGTTGGGCATGGATTGATGCTACAAATTCATTTCTTCTTTTGTGCAAATTAAGAAGGCTGACATTACTAAGTTAGCTTAAAATAATGTTATCAGAAATGATCATTATTTGACCACAAAACAGTTTTAAAATCAATAATCTTAAGCAAAGTATGGTGGTTCATGATGCATGTTAACTAGGATGCATTTTTATTTGTCCTCCCAATATTATTTTGCAAATGTCTGCAGAGTGCAAAGTATTCACAATTGAAATTGAGAAGTGGAGGAAAAATTAAAATATATTTCAAGCCCACTAAAAAATTCCATCCAATTCTCAGTGGTGCCTTCCAGCCCAGTATGACGTACTCAGGCCACCCTGGAATGTCCCAACTCCTCCTGGTAGCAGACTGCAAATTCCAAAGGCCACTTATAACCCCATTTCCTTCCTCACCGCCCCAGGGCTCAAAGTGAGACAAGGAATTTAATCTAAGGAAGGACACTGGGTCAGTGGGAACATTGGGCTTTTAGTTAATAGGAAACTGGTAACCAGTTTGCTAGAAAGGAAGAGAAAGTCACAAAATATGTTTCAAGCAAAGAAATACATAAATAACTTTGAAACTAACACATAGAGCTCTGCAAGTGCAATTATTAGGAAATAGCGGGGCTGGTGTGGGATGGGGTCAGCTGTTTTGGGTCCAGACCTCACCTTGCTTTCGTAATTAAATGTCTGTCTCCTCATGTCCCGCCAGGATGGCTGGTTTAGGATATATTTATGAGGGTGCCATCAGCAGAGACAGCTGCTCTGTGCCTTTCCCCAGTGCTACCTCCACAGTTTAAATAAGTTGAGGCACTGCCATCAGCCTGACTGTATTAGCCCCTGTGATGACCTCAACCTCTGTATAAAGCACCACAGAAATGCACAGAAAGGCCACGTTGGTTGTATTTTTTTGTCGCCTTGTGGCCAGCTCTGCCAGACTCACACCTGGTACACAGTAAGTGCTCAGTAATTTATATTACTGCTTGGCTTCAAGCAGGTGGTTCTATAGTCCTTAGGGACATTTAAGCACTTCAGAGGGCATGACCTTATCTGCCCCCAAAGAATTAACATTTTAAATGCCTATTGATTAACACAAGATGAAACCATCACTTTCATAGGTTTTTACTCAGGAACACACTTAACTCCTAGAACTGGCACAAGCCCTAAGTTTCAGACCTCCCTGAAAACACACATTTTGTTCTTTTTTCTTTACCTGTCATCTCCAGGGCTGAGATAACTTCTTATGATTTTTAAATTTTTTATTTCTAGCAAGGCCGGTTTTCTTTTGCTGTGTTCTTTTCTTTTAACCCAGAGAAATCCTACCAGATGTTTTACAACAACTGTGCCTTCCTCCTTTATTGGTTTTTAAGCGAGGGGTTTGGACTCTGGAGAAATTAAATGATGTGTTTATGATGAAGTAGCCGTGCGGGTTGGAGCAGGGATGGAACACGGTATTCCTGACAATGAGCCCAGGACAGTTTCTACTGCGTCCTAGTTGCATAAGGTGGCTCTCACGTATTTGGAAGTCATTTGGGAACTTGTGAATTAATGCCATAAACATTTATGATGTGTCTGATTCCTGCCACGTGCCAGGCCATGGCCAGGGGCTTGTAGGACTGAACACAGCCCACCTTCCCAGGGTCACCAGACCAGGAGGAGGGACTGTCTACTTAGTGGTAAGTGTGTTTATTCTATTAAAGAGGCCGATGACCTGTGCTAAACCTACAGACTCTCACATACATTGTCAAAGAAGGAAGGTAAAGGGAATCTCAACATTACTTAATTTGGATGCCGGCAGGTTTAAGAGAAGGGAGTGTGGCATTCTAACATGAAAACCAGTCCATCTCTATTTTTCAAAGGAAATCTAACAAATTAAACAAATATAACAAATTAAACTGAAGCCTCATACGATGCAAATTCCAGACACCTGGGAAAACAAACAAAAATGTGGAAAAGACTCTTTGAAATGACTCTTCATTATGACTATTCCCCTGGGAAAACTGGACAGCAGGGAAATCCGGGTTCTAGTAGCATAGAAAATGAAGATGTCATTCCCAAACATTGCCCATGAGATTCTTTCTCTCCCCAATGTTGGAAGTGACTGCGGTGTGGGATGTTACTTATCTAGGATCATCAATAGTTAAAAACCAGCCGCCTCCCAGTGTCCTGTGAGAGCAGCTGCCAAACCTCCCTGCGTCATGGAGCAGGAGGCCTGCGAGTAATCATAACATCCCAGGGAGGATTGTTTGGAGACTACACTCCACACTGCAATCTGTCTGCCGGCCCCTCAGAAGCCAGGTCAGCTTTGCTGAAGTCCTAGCAGGGAAGGAAAGGGGTAAACCGCTGTGAGGAGACAGCCTGGACTGAGCCCCCGCCATCCGTGGAACTTCCTGCTAGGGATGTCCCCTGCAGATTTGAGATTCATCCTGGGGCACCTGCCTTTGGAGAGCTAGTCGCCAGGATTCTGGAGCAACCATGCCGGGGGGTTTAGTTTGACAAAGAAGATCTAAATTATCACTTTTGTCTCCTCAAGGCACAGCCTGCTTTCAGAATGAATCAGTGTTTTGGCCACGTGTGGTTTCCAGACCCCGTCTCACTGACAGCACCCCCTGGCTGGTCTCTTTTCAGAAATGATGCATTGCTTCCTGTTCTGGTTTGGCCTCATTATAAATTGCACGAGGAATCAGCTCAGTCAGGAGGCTCTGACCTGCAGCTCCCTGCCAGCTCCCTGTCCCCGTTCTCCAAGAGACTCTGCAATGCAGTCTTTCCTACTCGGCCACCTCCCTTCCTCTTTCCTCCCTGGAGGACCTCAGCCCTCCTCCTCTCTGAGGCAGTGACCACGGGTCTCCAGGGCAGTTTGTACTGTCCTCTTGCCCCTCAACTCTTCTCTCACTTCCAAATATGTTTTTTAATAATTGATAAAAATTGTCCACATTGATTACGTCCAGTAGAGTGTTTGAAAATATTCATAACTGTGGAATGCCTCAAGTTAGCTCATTAACATGCATCACCTCATATATATAATGTGATTCTTTACAAAAAACAAACAAACAAAAAAACCCTATCTTAATGTGTTGCTTCAAAAAAAAAAAAAAAATCACATTTGGAATTAGAATCCTTTAAAATGCCCAGATGTAAATCCTATCAACTCCACATCTTCACAAAAAATGTTAATGGAATCAATGTTAAGTGAAATAACCCTTAACATTCCACAAGAGCTCTCTATTCACCTGATGCCTGAGCTGAACGCTCATCTGTATACCCATGTCATACAATGTCCTTCTGAGAAAGGTGACATTATTATCTTTACCCTGTGAAAAAGGGAAGCAAAGTCTCAAAGAAACTCAGTGATTTTTCTGAAATCACACACTCAGGACTCAGAGTTCTGGGCACAGAGAAGCTCTCACTCATAGCTCCTCTCAGCCTGCACGGAGAGGAACACATGTATGGCCCAGGGCCCAGGCAACCGGAAACACCATTGGTCACCCAGAGACATTTAACAGAACCACGTCCACCTTGCCTTGTAGTTGGACTGACTCCAGTGGACAACATCTCCTGTTTACTCTCAGCGAATCTGCACACTTTTTAGAATCAGTTTGGAAACGAAGCCTGATACCCCTCCACTCTTATGCAGACATCAGGAAGGCTTAGGTGTCTCCACTGAGAATCGCCCGATGTGAGAAGTCATCATGGTCACCAGATTTATCTAGCTGTGCTACCAAGAAGAGTTAAGTCACCAGAAAACAAACTATCATCAAGGATATTTTTGAACACCAGCTTTTGTACTTTCAGTAAACAAGTACAGAACCAGCTCTGAAGCCTCAATCACTCCCACCTGCAAGTCTTCACCATTACTCTGGGTGACGCTCTCAAAATATTGTACAAGTCCAAAGAGTAAGGATGAGTAATGTAGATGTGACATATTTAGAAATCGTGATGAAATAATGACTTTTTTTTCTGTTTTAAGAGGATATTGTGGGAGACAGAATCCTGGCCCCCAAAACATTCACATCATAATCCCTGGAAGCCATGAATATGAGAACTCGCAGGGCAACAGAAATCTTGCAGGTGTGGTTGAGAATCTTCAGATGGGGAGATTATTCTGAATTATCCCAAGGCCCAATAACAGGGCAAGGATATTTATAATAGGCAAATGAGTCAAAGGCAGATGAAGGAGATGTGACCACAGGGGTAGAGCTCAGAAAGATGCACTTTGAAGACAGAGGATGGGGCCATGAGCCAAGGAATGCAGGTGGCCCCCAGAAATGAAAAAGGCAGAATTACCCCCCACCGACCCCTGGAACCTCCAGAAGGAACACAGCCTGCTGGCACCATGATTAGAGCCCACGGTGACTCATTTTGAATCTGACCTTCCAATCTGTTCAGATGATAACCTTGCATTGTTTTTAGTGACTAAATTCATATGAATTTTTTACACAGTGATAGGAAACTAATACAGAAGTTGCCCTGAAATTTAGAGATGGAAATCAACCTGGATATGATGTCTCTCTGCGCCTTTTACAACTTCAGCATTGCCTGGTAAATTGAGACATAAAATTGCATCATATAAAATTTGACTCAGCCATGCAAGTATCATGGTACATAAAGGTATAATTTACCCCTATAGTGATCACAAATGTATTCATTGAATTGTATCAAAGTCACTGATGGAGTGCCAGCTGCTGGACTTGCCAGGTACCAGCTTCCCTGTGGTTAAGCAAGTTTTTCAGGTCAGCAGGACACTCAGCAGCAGTATAAGCCACCAACATCTAGTCTCTGTCTCTGCAGTCACATGCCTGTCCCCTCCCTGGGTCTCTCTGTCTTCCCATGGTCTCCTTTTCAGAACACTAGATTTATCAGATGAGGCCCATCCTAACCCAGTATGACCCCATCTGAAGTTAATTACACCTGCAAAGTCACTGCTGTCCTCCAGTACCCACTGGGGATTAGTCCCAGGACCTTCTGCAGGTACCAAAATCCACTGATGCTCAAATTCCTGATATAAAATAGTGTAGGATTTGCATGTAACCTGTGCGTACCCTCCTGGGTCCTTCAAATCACCTCTAGATTATTTACGATTCCTAATGCAAAGTCAGTGCTATGTAAATAGTTGTTAGATTCTACTATTTTAATTTGTATGGTTTGTTTTGTTGTTGTATTGTTATTTTTTATTTTTGAGTATGTGTTTGATCCATAGCTGGTTGAATCCAATCCATGGATGTGGAACCCACAGATACAAAGAGTGGGCTGTATTCCAAATAGAGTCACATTCACAGGTTGTGGCATGAATTTGGGGGGACCCTCTTCAATTCAGTGCACAGAGGATATACATCCTATGGAGCCATGAAGTCATAAAAAACAATGGTTGAAGAAACAGAAAGGATTACTTATTGGAAAGTAAAGCTCCAGAAATAAGAATGATTTCTGGAAGTTTCCGTGGGAGCATTTCTTTCTCTTTCTTCTTGGCAGGAGGTCTGTGTAGGACTTGTGCTTGCCAGGCTGATGTGATGGCTCTGGAGGTGTGTGAGCCCCCCTTCACCCTGATGTGCTCGTCCAACTTAGGGTGCAGGCAGCTGCAAGGCCCGTGATACTGGGGGCTGCTGCCAACCCTGGAAGCTGGAAGAGGCAGGAAGAGAGCCTTTAGAAGGAGCCTGGCCCTGATGACGCCTTGCTTTCAAAACTAGAAGAGAATAAATTACTGTTGTTTTATCCCATCCAAGCTGTGGTACCCGGGAGCAGAATACAGAGCCATGCACCTGTTTATTTCGCACCCTGTGGAGGCTGGAAGTGTGACGGGTGACACTGGAGGGAAAGCAGAGCAGCCACAGGGAGGCCGCAGCAGGAGCCTCTGGCCACACGCTGCACCCTGGGCCAGAGCTGGTCTGCGTTTCCATCTGTCAGCTGACCCTTCCCACCTCCCTCAGGTGCCTCACCAGGGTTGTGCCCAGACCCAGGCAGCAACTGGGCTGCTGTGGCTCACAGCTTCCCTAGAAAACTCAGAGGACGTGCACAGGCCTGCAGCTCCTCGGGGTCCAGGCAGGGCTTTTGCCTGCTGGTATCCTCATCTCCTAGTGTCATGCTGGGCAGTAAATGCAGGTGCCGTGAGGCCTAATCAAGGAAGGAGAACTAGGAACCACTGATCCTGGCACCTTTAGAGGGGCCCCTCAGGCAGAGAAAGGGGGATGAAAGGATGCCAGTAATGTGATCATCATGTTTGAGCCCTACCTTATATGCACAGCCTGCGACATAATGCTTACTTCTAACAACAAACTCAGGGGGAAATTTGTATCCCCACTTGCAGATGAGGAAATTTCAAGTCAGATAAGTAACTTATTCAAGCTTAAAGGTTGTAGGAGGTAAAGTCAGAGTTTGAATAAACGTCTATCCCTTTTTCTCCAAGTTGTGTGACACTGAATGGCCCCTTCCTCCTTCTCTAGGGAAGTAATCAGAAGAAATCATGTTTAAAAATACGCATTGCTTATCCTTGGCTTCTGTTGATTGACATGATCTGATACTGTAGCTAGTTTTACTCCAAACCGATTGATTCCATGTATAATGAGACGAAGATAATTAAATTCATGAGAATATGAACGTGCCAGCCTGGAGGGCTACTCTGGGGGCCAAGAGGAGGATGATGGCCACCAGTGTGGACGGCAGAGCAGGGCCCATTTTCAGATCTCCAGGTGATTGAATTTTAATAGAAAATGGCAAGTGACAGCAGGTGTGTAACCTCCCTGCAGGAGTCCAGCCCGGGCTGTGCAGAGACTCAGGCTCCGAACCTGAGGGGCAGAGAAACCTGAGTAATACCTGGGTTACATGTAATAAACACTAAGATGAAGGTAAAATTGTTTAAAATAAAACACACACACACACACACACACATATACCCTCAGAGAAAGAAACTCTAGGCCTTCCATGTAAATGCATCCCACTTCTTTTTTTTTTGAGACAGAGCCTCAAGCTGTCCCCCTGGGTAGAGTGCTGGGGCATCACAGCTCACAGCAACCTCCAACTCCTGGGCTCAAGCGATTCTCCTGCCTCCACCTCCCAAGTAGCTGGGACTACAGGCACCTGCCACAATGTCCGGCTAGATTTTGGTTGCAGCCGTCATTGTTGTTTGGTGGCCCGGGCTGGATTCGAACCTGCCAGCTCAGGTGTATGTGGCTGGCGCCTTAGCCGCTTGAGCCACAGGCGCCGAGCCACATCCCACTTCTTTAGAAACTATAATCATTAACAATTTCCCTAATCAAATTCAGCGTTGAAGTTTGAGGATGCTTCAAGCTGGGTGTCCACGGTGACCTTTGTTCAGTTTCTTGAGGTCAGCATGGGCACCGCATTGGTGACCATGAGAATAAGCAATGTCACAACTCCAGACTTCCCTTCATTTGCTGTGGACAGGAGTTCATGTCAATCTTCCTCTTGAAAGTGAGAATGGTTGGTGCTGAGTCTCTGGAATCCTTGGCCTTCCCCCATGATGTCATTTGAGAAAACACAGAGAAAAATGCTGAGTACCCTGTCTGCCTGCTCAAAAGGCTTGACGGGTGTATTTCCATTCACCTAGTCCTTATCAAACATGTGAATTAACACTACTCACATGTGCTCCTTGTGTGGCTGGTGAGCCCCCACTGCAGCCCTCCCCACACGGATGCCGTCAAGGCTGCAGAGCGGGTAACTCGTACTGCACTCCCCTGCTGCAAACAGATCATTTTTATTTTTAAAATAATTGTAGTACTTGCCTCTGATAATATGGTGGGTAAGGCAAGACTTAGAAATTAAAAGCAAAACTTCAAAGGTGTTATGCAGCAGATTTGGAAGATATTTTTAATTATTTTGTCAACTCTCAAATTATAAAAGGCAGGAAGCATCTCTTTTGTTCCCAGGTAGTCAGCCTTGGCTAGTTCAATCTTTATCAAGATAGATTCTGGGGTAGGTAAGGATATGTTAAAAAATAAAGAAAAATAATAGTAGTGGCATTTACTGAGTGCGCACAGTGTACCAGGCACTTTTCTAATCACTTTAAAATTGAGTATCACAATAGTCAATTTGAATAAGGTGGTAATGATTATTAGTTCCATTTATGCTCAGACAGAAGGGAGGGGACACCCTAAGATCTTATTCTAACAAGTGGGATGTGAACTCACGTGCACGACTCTGGGGTCAACTCCCTTAACCATCATGGCTCTGCATCTCTGGGCCATTTGGCCTCCTGCTGGTCTGATGGTCCTTCTCTGGAAATAGGAATGGAGTCTATACCAATTAGCTTTCTAAATTGTTTTATCTCAATAATGTTGTATTTGAATTAGATCTGTAAAAGTACTGATGTGATATTAATGTCCCCTGTTCAAATTACTGTGGGGTTTCCTGGGCTGATTGGACCCAGACTGATAGAGAATTGTTACTGGGAGTGGGGTTTGAATTTACACGACCTGGGCTTCTGCTCATGGTTGGGATATATTTATCTTCAGAGTTCAAAATACAATGGTATTGGCCACATGCTGGATGCAGAAAAGTGACTTCTCATTTTGTCCTGAATACCTCCAGTTTCCAATGAGATTCCTTCCTCCTATGTTGATACCACCGTACTGACAGCTCAGTAAACTCTCATGACCCGGGTGTATCAGTTTCTCACAGTTGTGTCTGTGTTGACATGTGCTGGTGTTCTGCTGAGTGGTATTTGTTATTGCTGTCGAGTGATTTTATGTGCTGTTGAGAGAATGTCGGAGCTTGAATTAGAGCAATGAACAAACATTCATACTTTGGTTTAACTTGGCAAAAGTGAAGTGAAATTAGGGACATGTTAGTCCAAGTTTAGGGGGGAGAAGGCCATGAAGAAAACAGCAGTGTGCAAATGTATGAAACTTTTTTCTAAATGGAGAGAAAGTGTCAGTGATGAAGAGAGATCAGAGCAGCCAGGAATAAGAAGAACTGATGAAAACGTTTCAAAAATTCATCTCATTGTGTGTCAAGTCATTGGCTGACTATGAGAAACACAGCAGATTAAGTAAACATCAGTACAGAAACAGGGAGGTCTTAACAGCAAAGCTTGGCCAACAGCTCACAGCTCTTGCATCAAACAATGCACCAGCTCACATGGCACTGTCTGGAGGGAGTTTTAGCCGGTAAATGAAATAACTGTATTGAAACACTCTCCCTACTCACCAGATCTGGCTCTTAATGATTTTTTTCTTTACCCAAAGGAAATATTGAAAGCAAGATATTTTGATGACATTCAGGACATCAAGGGTAATACAGCAACAGCTTTAATGGCCATTCCAGAAAAAGAGTTCCAAAATTGCTTTGAAGGGCAGACTAGGCACCAGCACTTGTCCATAGCTTCCCAAGGGGAGTGCTTGGGAATACTTGATGATATGCAGCAATGAGGTATGTAGCACTTTTTCTAGGATGAATTCATGAATTTGTCAGGCCTCATATATATATTTTTCTTCCTATTGCCAAAATACAAGTCATTTAAAAAATGACATTATTTGTGTCTCCTGCAAAATGTACCTTACAGCCAAAAGGGTTTACTGAGGACACCACCAGTGGTGGAGGCTGCTCACTCAGCCCTGCCTCTCATGTCATCAGACACCTGGTGTGTGGGAATCAGCCCTCTGACCAAAAGAACCAGGGACCTTGGGGACTCAAGCATTACATGTGGCAGATTTCCACTCCCCTGGCTATCGCTGACCTGCCAGAGGAGACTCCTGGGTTCTGGTGGCCCCATGGCAGAGCTCTCATGAACTTCTTCATTTTATCATCCTCATTTGTGGACACATCTGTCTAAGCACATATACTGCGGGCTCCTCGGGACACCTCCCGGAACTGTGTGCAGCAATTCATAGCACAGTATTGGTGTCACACGGATGGGTGAATAAAAGCCATTCATTAATACCACTGGGCATTGTAAAAACCAATCACAAAAGTAAGTTATAAAATGCAGTAAAACCTCTGTAAGTTGACTAGGGACTGTAACAAATTAGTGAACATGTGCAGGTGGTCCACATGCAGAACCAGGCCTGCTGTACTGATGATATGGTACGTTCATGTGGTACACACCTGGTCTATGAAAACTCGTTCAACTTAAGGAAGGGGTCAATGTGGGGAGGTGGTCAGCCATGGAGCGGCTACTGTGTGTGCAATTTAAAAGGATCTAGACATACAAGCCTGTGCTATGTCTTAGAAAGGACATGAGCCCTTGCTGAATCCTCACCTGCACCTTTTTAGAGATTCAACGTGGCCATGGGTCGTAGTCCCAACAGGGTTTTCTGAACTGACTGTGGACAACCTTTGGAAGCATCAAGAATGGAACGTTTTCATGTACATTAGTAACTGCATGTAGTTGGGAACTGTGTGGTCTTATTAATGGTGCATGTCTCTTCCAAAACTTTTTTTTTTGCTATGTGATAAGTATCTGGAAGGATCACTCAGAAAAAAAAAAAGAAAAAAAAAGCCTCCTCCTTCCTGGATAAAATGGGATTATGGTTATGAAGCAATTTCCCAAAGTGCATTTCCAGGACCTTTTGGAGAAGGTTTGGATGCTTCGGTTTATTGCATCTCCATCCTAGAGCAAAACTAGAGAAGAAAACTCACGTGTTCCCATTAGAAATTAAAAAGAGAGCCCCCACCTGAGGGAGGTGAGAGGCTTTGCAATTTCCCACAGCTTTGTGTGCTCAGGCAGGAAGGTCTCTGGGAAAGACAGAGAAAGTGGTAGAGGCCCCGCTGGGCGCACCTGCTGGGGCCCCCACACCCTCCCTGGGCTGCTGGGGCCTCAGAGGGGTGAGGGGTCTGCTGCTGCCCTCCCTTCACTGCTCCGCCTTGCAGAGCAGGGCTCCCTCCCCGAGATTTTTAACTATTCTATCAAAAGTCTCCTACACATGATTTCAATCAATGGCTTTGGTTTAATAATACATACCTAAAGTTGACATAAACTACTGTAATAAACTACAGTGTGTTTATTTATAATATTTATTGAACTTCCTGTACAATGCCTCTCACACACTTAATAAGGAACACTGGAACGAGCTCCACAAGTGCAACTTATCTCCTTTTAATTGATAACCGCAGCTATGGATCAGATCAACTGAACACCACAGTGAATTCAGCTTTAAGAAAATTATTAATACAGTTAATACAATTATTAATACAAGCATTTTTAACTGTGGGGGCTTAAGGGATGACTGGACACAACACAAGAATAATACGAGAGACGGATATAAATACAGGTGGCGCGAAGACGCGACGCAGGCAGTGCGCTAAGCGTCGGATTCGCGCCCCGCGTGGGTGTCATCACTGAACTCACAGCGCCTGCGCGGCTGGCCCGCATCTGCTCGCGCCTGCGGCTTCTGGCCGCTAGGTGGCGGCACACTCCACGGAAAGAAGCGCCGCCATTTCCCAGGCTGCTAAGCAGGGATCCTACAGGTGCACAGAGGTGAGGCCCTCAGGGAGAACCACGCAGCTGGCGCAGGTCTGCGGACTTCCAACGTGCGGTCCTCTCTTAGGGCGTCTGGATAAGAAGTGCTGAAGGAACGATTGTTCTCATTTAGGTCTACACATGGACATCTGTGTGCTGGGAGGGAGGACAGAAATAAGCCCATTGTGCTCTTTTGGTGGGGGGGGGGGGAGGGAGACAGAGGGACAGAGAGAAGGAGGGAGGGAGGGAGAAAAAGAGGGGAACTCTACCATAACTAAATTTGAGAGTTTATACATTTTATATAACTTTATGTGTGTGTTTATTCATCTCCGTAACAAATATTAATCGCGTGTCCAACACAGGCTGTACACCATCCCAAAGCAATTGAAGATAAATAAAACTGCCCAGGTGTTTGCAGCAGCCGCCGCGCCGCCTCTAGCTCCCCGAGCTCCAGCAGAAGGAGAAGGGGGGTAAGTAAGGAGGTCTTTATACCATGGCTCGTACAGAGCAGACTGTGGGCAAATCCACCGGTGGTGAAGCACCCAGGAAGCCGCAGCTACAAAAGCCGCTCTTAGGAGTGCGCCCTCTACTGGAAGGGTGAAGAAACCTCATCGCTGCAGGCCTGGTGCTGTGGCCCTCTGAAGTTAGACGTCGTCAGAAGTCCACTGAACTTTCTTATAGAAGTGTGGGTGCTTATATATAGGTTTCCTAGTCAAGCTGAGTACATTGGATACTTTTTCTTCCATTCTTCAGATACTTTGCTAAGAAGAATGTGTTCCAGCTCCATCCATGTAAACATAAAAGAGTTAAACTCTCCATCTTTTTTTCAGTTTTTTTAGGGCTGGGTTTGAACCCGCCACCTCCGGCACATGGAGCCCGTGCCCTACCCCTTTGAGCCACAGGCGCCACCCTCCATCTTTTTTTAAGGCTCCACAATATTCCATGGTGTACATATACCACAATTTATTAATCCATTCGTGGGTCAGTGGGCACTTGGGCTTCTTCCATGACTTAGCAATTATGAATTGGACTGCAATAAACATTCTGGTGCAAATATCTCTGTTATAAACTGATTTTTGGTCTTCAGGATATATACCTAGTAGAGGAATTGAAGGATCAAATGGCAGGTTTATTTTTAGATCCCTAAGTGTTCTCCATACTTCTTTCCAAAAGGAACACATTAGTTTGCATTCCCACCAGCAGTGCAGAAGTGTTCCCTTTTCTCCACATCCACACTTCCATATGAAAGCTTTAACCCAACTACAGCCCAAGATGAAGGGGAAAGAGGAGGGGACGGGATGGGTGGAGGGAGGGTAATTGGTGGGACCACACCGATGGTGCATTTTACAAGCGTACATGTCAAATCTACTAAGTGTAGAGTATAAATGTCTTAACACAATAATTAAGTGTAGTGAAGGCTATGTTAACCAGTTTGATGAAAGTATTTCAAATTGTATATAAAACCAGCACATTGTACCCCATAAATGCATTAATGTACACAGTTATGATTTAATTTAAAAAAAAATTCTAAAAAAGCAATAAAACCCACCAAACTTCTGATTCACAAACTTCTTTTCCAGCGTCTGGTGTGAGAAATTGCTTGGGACTTTAAGACAGAACTGCACTTCCAGGGTGCTGCTATTGGTGCTTTGCAGGAGGCAAGTGAGTCCTATCTGGTTGGCCTTTTTGAAGACACCAATCTGTGTGCTATCCGTGCCAAACGTGTAACAATTATGCCAAAAGACATCCAACTAGCACACAGCATATGTGGAGAACATGCTTAAGAGTCGACTATGATGGGAAAACATTTCATTATAAAAAAAAAATTCTCTTCTTCCTGTTATTGGTAGTTCTGAACGTTAGATTTTTTTTCCCCATGGGGTCAAAGGATACTTAAGTATATGATTGCAACTGGAAAAATGGACAGAAATCAGGTATTGGTAGTTTTTCTATTTTCATTTGTGTGTGAATTTTTAATATAAATGTGGGGATGTGCAGCATTAATTTGAGTCAAAATGTTTCAGTAGAAAAGTGTCAGCAGTTCAACTTTATAACAATTATAAATACACCTGTTAAATTTCTCTGGATAATGCCAGGATTTTTAAAAAATCCTTTACTGTTATTATGATTTTTTTTTTTTTTTTTTTTTTTTTTTTTTTGCAGTTTTTGGCCAGCACTGGGTTTGAACTTGCCACCTCTGGCATAAGGGGCTGGCACCCTACTACTTTGAGCCACAGGCACTGCCCTGGATTTTTTTTTTTTTTTAAACAAGTAAATTTCTTATTGACGCCAAAAAAACAAAAACAACAACAACAAAAACCTGGACCTATCTCTGGCAATAATTATAATGTAGGTGTTCTAAAAACTCTCTTGCCACAAAACAAACTAGAAATGTTAGATAGAATGCTTCAAAAATCCTTGTAAATGTGTGGCTGAGCTCATCAGGGATGTGGTAAGTGGGAGTGTGGGTCCCCAGAGCTGGGAGGCCACACAGTGTCTGCTGCTCCTAATGGCTCACACCACACAGGGAGCCAGGAGGTGCCTTTGGTGATGCTGTGCAAAGCCAGTGAAGGGACAGAGGCTCCCCCCAGTGCCAGAGCCCAGAGATGCTCAGAGAGAGTGAACAAGAAAGGGAAATAAGACGGAAAAATCTCCATGTTGGCCTTGATTCTTTGAGAGGAGGAGATATGCCTCCACTAAGAATCTGTAATCATCAACTGGCTTGGCTTTGGGTTCAGATTTACTCTATGAACACAAATTAAATAAGAAATGTGTTTTAAAGTGTTGCCAGATTGCTAGCCCCAAGAAGTGTCTGGAAAAATTGAGCAAGATCCCCCCTAGAGGAGCATCTCTCTCGAATCTCTCTCAAATCTCTCTCTCTCGAATCTCTCATGGAACTTCTACAGATAGAATCACATGTAAGAATGAGCTCAAAGAATCCTGCCATATTAAGAAGCAGCAGAAACAACAAGTAGCAGAATCTGTCACTCACGTACTCTGGAAATGGACATATCAGATATACAATACCAAAGGAGTTTAAAATAAATGAATATGTTTATTACATTAAAAGTATAAAGAAAACATGAAAACATGAGTGAGGAACTGATAATATGAGTGAGGTACAGAAACTGTTAAAAGCTTAAGGGAGATTTAAACACAAATCACTTAAGAATACAATAATCAATGCATGGGTTAAACAGTGGATTAGACACAGCTGAAGAGACAATTAATGAACTGAAAAGTGCTTATGAAGAAAGAAGAGGCCCACATCTTGGGAGTAGGATTATGCTACCGTTTCCTACCCAGTACTCATAGCCTCGTCAACACTACCTGTCTTCAATTTATCAGGACAATCTCATTTTGCCTTATCTGTACTTATGTCAGTCACAAGGGACCCCAGAGTCTTGAGTCAACTCTAGACTCTAATCTCCTAATGGCTCTATGTGTTCCCTGTTCTCTCCTCCCAGCCCTCCTCCCTTCTGAACCATCTCATGTGGCAATGCAGGATGCACAGGTAGACAAGTTTCCATCATTAACCTGCTCTCCACATCCTCCCCTCACCTCTATGCTTAGATGAGCAGGGACGTCACCAGGGAAAGAGTGGCCCTGCAGCTCTCTCAGCCAGGGGCTTCCCAGGCCGTCTTCTTCCTCAGCTCTTCCAGCTGCTGAGACCAAAGTGCTTGGAGTTATCTGGGAAAACTCTTTCTCAATTCCTACCCAATCCATCATCAAATCATATTGGTTTGGCTTTCAAGATACATCCACAGCCTGATGACTTCCCACCACTTCCACTGTTACTTTATTTTACAAGGCAGCTTCAGTGTTCCCCTCCGTTGCTGAGAGGCACCTCCTGGTTGGTTTTCCTATCCCTACAGTTGGTCACAGAAGCCAGAGGTACCACTTCAAAATGTAGATCATGTCATTATTCCCCTGCTCAAAATAGTTCAGTGTACACATTATGATGAGTGAAAAGACAAAGTTCTTTTTTGCCCACGGGCCCTGCTGCTCTTTGCGTCTCTGAGCTCACCTTCCTCCATTCCCTCTGCTTCCTCATTTTATTCCAGCCACACTGGCCTCCTTGTCTTCCAGACACGCTAGAGATACTGCCTCTGTGTGGGACTCGCTTCCACCAGACATTTACAGAGCAGATTCACACAGCTCCGTAAAGTCTATGCTCAAATTCACCTTCTCAGAGGTCACTGTAGCCTCCTGGCATACTCTGGCCCTCTGTCCCCACATCCACCCCCAATACCTGGCTTCACCTTCCCAGTTCTCACGAAGCTCTCAGACCTCCCAACATTCTGTATCATTTATACATGCTCTGCTCCTTCTACTGGATGGAAACATCTGCCAAGGCTGGTATCTTTGCTTTGTTTGCTGATGTGCCAAGTGCCTTCAACTCTGTCTGGCTCAGAGCAATTACTCAATAAACGTGAGGGACTGAGAGATGCAGAACATTGAAAGGCCAAGGGGAGGGGAGCGGAGGATGGAGTGAGAGGCCTGACACCAACCCGTCCCGTTAGAGAGAGAGCACTACTGGCTAGTGAGTAATTGAGAGGAATTAGTCCTCAGACGTAGGAATACAATGAACCTCGAGCTAAATGCTTAAGTAATTAAAATATCCTTACCTGTGAACTAGGCCGAGTTCAAGCAGCCACAAATCCTCCAGTCCCAGCCACCTGTTTACCAGTTTTTCATTCCTGAGATTGTATCTTTGAGCTCAGTGTCAATCACCTTGTGTAATACCCAAGAAAATCCAACGACAGAACTTAAATACTAAGAAATAAGATTTTTAGGGGGTAGCACTGAGCTTGCAGAACCACGTTGATATCTAGTATTCTTGCCCCTCTCCCAAGAGCTAAATTTTGCCCCTTTGCGGCCAATATCTGCCTTTTCAAGGATACATGATGTGTGGCATAAGTCACTTTGCAACACTGAGGAACACAGACCCCAGGTCCCCCCCAGGAAGGAGAGACAGCCCCAGTGAGATGGCTGGCTGTGCACACCAACTGCCACTTATACAGAAGCACACTGTCGCCCGTTGTCCGGATGTGTGTGTTCATGCCCGACACACCTGTGGACGACAGCGTTCTCATTGTTATTAGTGAAATGTGCCAGTTACCACTGGAGAAAAGCCATCTCATTGTTATTAGTGAAATATGCCAGTTACCACTGGAGAAAAGCCAATAGTCCTGCCAGGGCACTGGATCCCGAGGGCACGCCTCCGCTGGGCACTCTGGATGGGGCCACCTCGCTCAGGAACAGACACTCCCATGAGATGCTTCCCTGGGACGGAAGGCAGACCCCACTAGCACACGTTGGGAAATGCTCACAAAACTGGAAGGTCCCTGGGCCTCTCCTGGTCTTGGCGGGAGTGGGTAAGAATCTCAGAAATGCTCTTTTTTCATCACCGGCGAGTCCTTTGAATCCATACCACGCTGAGTATAAGAGAACTCTGTGGACCCTAAGCAAGGCGTGGGGGGCTATTTCCCACAAGGAACTCAGCAGTCCTGTGTCACTGCACATTTATTCACTCACTCCACACCCCCTACTGCTCACTTGTCCCTCTTTCCTCCACAGACCACAGTTGTTTGTGACTTTAGCTGAAAGTAGTTCACAGAGGCTGGGGGCTCATGTTGCCAACAGAAAGTCACCCCTGGACTGAAGCACAGAAATGGCTGTTTCTGTCTGTTCCTCTCCATGGCAGCAAATGTTGCCGAGGAGAGGAACAGACACTCCCACGAGATGCTTCCCTGGGACGGAAGGCAGGAAGGTGGCCTGAAGGCTTTCAATGCCGTGGGCTTTTCAGGATGGGAAATTTGGGGTAGACAGGTGAGGGAGAGAGAGGGGGACGAATGATGAGCCAGCCGCTCTGTGCAGCCACTCAGCTGTCTGAGCTGCATCCTGCACACTCCAGTCTTTGTCCTACGGGTCTGTGTTTGGACGTCAGGAGACATTTTTGGAGCTTTGTCAACCACCACTTACCTTCCCCCTATGACAAAGACAGTACAGCCATTGTGACCGGTTACTCTTTTCCCCCAGGCAGGTAGATAAAGACCCCACTGTGTCCCCATGTTTCTCAGTGGGGACCTGCTAGGTACAAAGGCTTTTCCTGCTTTTCACTGAGAAATTATAAACATTGGAAAGGGAATGGGAAGAACAGGCTTCCAAATGTGAAGTGGATAAATGTGGCTGTGAGTCAGATAATGATCTCAGAACCCTGTAACTTTACCCACATTCCATCTAGAAGCAAAGAGCTATCATTATTTTCAAGTTAATAAAGAAACAGAGGATCTAATTTCTGTGCTGCTGAAGCAATCCCCATGAACTACCAAGGCAGGCCAGGTCCACCCAGGATTTTAAGTTTACGCATTATCCTCTACCCAGGCTGACTTCACACTTTTGAATTCTAACAGAAAACAGAAGAATTTTCTGGCAAACTCAGAATCACTTTTTTGCTAGACGGCCTTCTTAAAATAGAAAAATCAACTTTTTATTTTAATAGATTTACAAGGTACAATTTGAAGTTTGTTCCATGCTTAAACGTGTCATAACTAGCGACTGAAGACCAGTGCTCCCAGCCCCTTCCCATGTCCTGTGGCCTGTTACCCTTCTCATTTCATAACAAGTCCCTTTTCATAGGAAGAACATGCAAGGATTTTTAAGCAATTTAAAACTAGCTTTAATTCATGCCAATCCTACATGTAAAGGGTTTTTCCCCATATTATCTATTTTCAGATGTGTTGACTCACACAATTGTTAAGTTCATGTAACAGATCAGCTTCAGGAGTCAGTGGGCGTCAAGTGGCCCCAGGGCCCAGGTGCTCTAGTCACTTAGCTCTGTCCCCACCTCCCCTGCACCTTGGCTGGCCCTCCCCTCTTGTTGCAGGGTGCCTACATTAGAATCAGGCCTCCCAGCCTCTCAGGCTCAGCCCAGGAGAACCAGCCCACTGGAGTCCTACAAGTCTCAATCGACATCATGTGGGACCTGATGTGGGCGCTCTGAGGGGGTCCACTCCCCTGCCCAGAACAGCTGCTGTAACCGGCCTTGTTTCCTGTCCACTACCACCCGTGCCCACACTGTCCACAGCAAGTGGCTGCAGTCCCAGATCACCAGCCCACCCCCCAACACTTATAGGACACTTGAGGGAGGAGAACACAGGAGTGTGACACTTTTCGTTATTCTTGTTTCTTCCTATTTTGTTTTCTTCCCCTTACTTGAATTGAAAAAAATATTGAAAACAACCTGTAGTGTATCCTAGGCTGGTAGTGATCAGTCAGACAGAGGGAACGGTGGTCACAGGGCAGCTCAGCTCAATCTCAGGCAACAAGAGGCATAATAAGTCTTATGTCCAGTTATTAGTGACCGCTGGTCGCCATCTATCACAGACTCTGAAGGGATTTCTCCTGATTATATGGAGAAAACCCATCTTGGACGTTCTTGTTTTTAACCCGATGGTCTATTGCAGCTACCTATATCCACCAATCTAAAGCCTCTTCCAACATAATTCTCCTCCACTGATACCACCCTGCTCGTCCCAGGCATGAAACATCTACGGGGCGGGGAAAGGAGGAAAAAAATGTTCATGTGGGTTCTTAACAGAAGCCTGGGCTCCTGCCCACACAGTCCCCAGGCCCCAGCTTCTTGGTGGCACTGGGAGAGCTGAGAGAGACAGGAGTTGACATAATGGAGACCCTGCCCCAGGCCGCCACATGGACAGCGGATGGCAGGTGCCCCTCCTGGCCTCTGGTTCCCCAGGGTTTCCCCCACCCAGGTGGAGATGGCCATGAGACTCTCCAAAGGCCTCTGCATGGGACCACTGCCCTTGGTGGTGAGCAAGGCTGAGAGAAATGAAGCCCAGGCAGCCCGTGTGCACCTATGTCCTCTCCTTCCTTACCAGGAGTTGCCTTGCGGTTGGGGTGCCTGGTAGCGCCCCTTCCCCCTGCACTCTGGGCTGCAGCTCTGCTTGAAGACCTTCAGGCTTTCCCACCCAGATTTATCTTCAGTTGCTCTCCTGTCCTGGGAGTGCCCTGACTCGGAAGGCTGATGTGAACTTGAGAAGATTCGGGAGGCGTGAACTGAGCAAGAGGGCTCTAGAGGGTCTGTGGGACACAAGTCTGCCATTGTCTCCAGCTTCTGCAACCTGGGCTGTGTCCTCTGGCACCAAACCACCTCTTCTCTCTTGTTCTGGGTGGTCTCATATTCTGTCTCCTCATCCAGGTCTTAAACTCTTACGGAGTGGGGCAGACACACGTGTAAAGGAGATGATGTTTAAATCCTGTTCACTCCATTTTGAAGTAGTTATACACTTACAAAAGGATTGTAAAAATTACATAAAAGCACCCCCATGTGTCCTGCACTGAGCCTTCCCAAATGGTACGTAACCACAACATGATTGTCCAAATCAGGGGACGAAAGCTGAGACAACTATTTTAACTACTGTCCAGTCACTGACCAGATTCTGCCAAAAGTCCAGCTAATGTCCTTCTGTTCATTCAGAGTCACATATTATATGTACATCTCATGTTCAGTTGTCTGACCTTCTTAGAAAAGTTGATGCCTTTGACCACTTGCTATGTGCTGGACACTTTCTGAAGTCCTTCAGTTCTCACAGGAGGCTTCATTAACTTGATGGAGGTCACACAGCTGCTCGACCGTAGCGCTCACATTTGAACCAGATCTATTTCGGGAGCCTGAACACCTCCACGTGTCTGTGCAGCTGGGTCTGCAGTCACCCCATCCCACGCCCTTTGCTGCTGTCCCTTTCCTTAATATCTCCCCATATAAGCACACAGCACCGTGCTAATTGTATTGTCAGAATCCAGTAAAGGTTTCTGAGTGGGATGGAGCATTACAGGTATTTTATGGAGCTTAAATAGGGTTTGGAATTGAACAACATTAATAGCATTCTCTAGGTTTGAGGTTTTAGAATTGTGCCATGTTATTCCTTTGAATTTGCTTCTCAGTGATGGTCACTTGGCCTTTAGTTGACTCATTCTTTGCTTTCAGATCAAGGCTGACCATGAAAATCCTTCCTTTGTGGCTGGAGCTTTCTGGGTGCAGGACAGCTGACGTGTTCACGGCTGGAGTCTACCTTGCCTTCCACTACCTGGACTTCCTGTCATTACTTCAAAGACCCACGGTGCCTTCACACCACATCCCGGATGACTAAAGTTCAAAAGTGTTTTCTGAGAATAAAACACAGCTTGACTAAAAGTTGGTCCAACACGACAACTGATTTAGGAACTATATACCCAAAGGGAATTTGCCAAAAGAGGGCCATCTCTGGAGGGGTATTGTCTGTCTCGCTCAGTGACATGGTTAGCACGATTTTCAGCAATTTGGGTAAAGCCAGAAAAGACATGTTTATCAAGTGTTTGGATGACAAATTTATGAGATGGAGCTAATGTGATAAAAGACAGCCTTGAACTATAGAAACCCTCAACAGGATAGAGCGCTTGACTAAAACCTCAAGATAAAAGTAAAGAGAGATTTATGTCAAGGCCTGCACTCAGGTTCCAAAAAATCAATTGTGCAAGTAGCAGCTTGAGAAAACCTAGATTTATAGCTCTTCGTGTGCAAAAGGCGCGGGAGGAGCTTAGATAGACAGCAGACCCAGCGCAGAGCCCAGAGCCCAGCTGGCGGCCGTGTGCAGGGCCACCGTCCCCCTACATTCCTAGAGCAAGGCCAGTAACAGTCCCATAGTACAGGGCTGGCTCACAATGGCTGAGGGTGACTTTCAATTAGAGGGTCACATTTTGGGACTGGACACACCTGCACGTGGCGTGTCCAGTGCTAAACGGGGTCTGCCCTCCCCTCTGCCCAGAGGGCACAGAGTTATTTGGTAAAAGTCTCCAAAATGCACTTGTAGTTGGACCTGCTGGTGGGTGCTCTGCATGAGTAGTACAGGGCACTCTGCAGACTCCAGGACAGAGTCCCTAGAGCCCTGGCCCCGGCAGCCTGGGGATGTGCATAGCCGAGTGACAGGGGCGTGGTGTCATGTGGCTCACCCTGGGAGGTCCTTTCCTGGCTGAGGCAGAGTTTCTACAGCGTCAACTACAGCCACCTTCTCAGCTTAAAAATAGCATCTCCTTCGGCTGACGGAGCTAGGTTGCTCAGCAACCTGGGTTTTTTTTTTTTTTTTTTTTCCTTTTTTTTTTTGAATCTCCTTATACACTAATTTTTCATTGGTCCTCTTGGTAATTAGTTTACATGGGCTGGCTGGCCAGGGACCCTGATGCTGTGCTGGCAAGAGCTAAGGAGACCTCAGTGCCACCTTGGCAGCATCTGGGGGTCTTCCTGCCCTGGGACTGGTGGAGGGGGACAGGGATGGGCAGGGAGCTGTGGGGAGGGGCGTCTCTGCTTTAGGGACACCTGCTTTAGGCGTTTTCAGTCAGAGCACTCAGAAAATAAAGACCTCTGAGCCATGGACATGGTTTCATTCTCTCGTACATTCCCTTGTTGGAAAGTGGGAGAAACGGTAGTTAAAGACCTTCCCTGCAAACCCAGTGGACACTGGTTGTAACGGGAAATGTTACGGGACAAATCAGTGAAAAAGTCTAGTTCCCCCTTCTCAAGCTCCTTGCTCAAGGGCACACGTGATAACCAGGCTAAAAGTAAACCTGCAAGCCTCCCCTTCGTCCCGACACTCCCATACCTGCCATCGGTTCCGGGCTGGGACAGTGCCTGTCACACAGAGCAAAATGTGTGATGTTCCTCAAACTAACCAGAGAAGTGAAGACAGGCTCTGAAGGATCACAACCAGGCCTGGCCCTGCTCTGGGCTAACGAGGGAGGGGTTTTGTCGTAGGCCACTGTCACTGTGCCCCATCAGCGACAGGACTGAGGGAGCCAGGCCTGTGGGAATGAGGGAGCTCTGAACCCACAGGGTGATTGTCTCTGTCTCTGGGTTGAATCCTCCACCTTGTTCTTGAGGAACAGGTGCTAACGACTCCATAGACAGGGTGTGGTCAGCCCACTGGATGCACCTTCCCCTCAGGACTGGGCCCTGTTCGTCCTGCAGCTCTGGCACCTGTCCCCATCCCCAGCATGCCCTCAATTCCCCAAAGCCTGGCTGAAGGGATGAACCTCCACACCAGACAGCCAAAGTCTCTGTTTTTCAAGCTCCATGCCAGCGTGTCCTTAAATTCATCTAAAACATGAACAGCGACCACATCTCTCTTCTGTTTTTAAACACTCTGTGGCTCTCGTGATGCACAGAATCAAGCCGGAGCTCCCTAGCAGCCCTCCAGGCCTGATGTGCTCACCTCCCCAGGCTCCCAGCCGCCCAGCCTCATGCCTGGCCCTTCCCCAACCTGCTGTCCACCTTCCCCTAACACTGAGGCCCAGAGACCCCTCCCTGGGTGGGGCCGGCGCACTGCTGAGTCCTGTCCTCTCCCTTCTCAGCCGGGACAGCCTTTCCGGGCCACGCTCAGCTCCTCACGCTGGAATCTGTGTAGAAATCCTCTTCTGGGAAGCCTCCCGGGGCTGCCAGGGAGCCTGCACAGGCCTGGGTGCCAGTCAGCGTGCACGTGACAGCCACCGTTGTTTCTGCTCTCTCATTTATACTGTGCGTTTCTCCAGGATGCAGCTGTTGTCCTCCATCTTTGTCTTCACAGCCAAGCCCAGCTCGTTGCGTAAAATTACCCAACAGACATCAGCTGCTGTGATGTTCACTGTCGAGGTCTGAATATTAAAGGTACTTGTTCATTCCATCACCAAAGTTGCTTTTCGAATAGTCTCATTCCTTTATTAAGTATTGATCCTCTTGGTCTTACATCATTTGTGTGAGCTGTAGGAAATGGGGTGATCAATAATTATTTCCAAACTGAATAAAAGCAAAGGCACATCTCTTTTGTTATTACAGACCCCTGCGTGCTTTACAGGGGTCTTCTCAGAATCTCTGTTGGAGGAAGCCGCGTGTTTGTCACAGGTCCACCTGTTCCTTGGAGATCCATGTGACACATGTCATGTTTGAATCTGCTTCTGTGGCCAAGTCTCTATGACCCTGACATAGAGAGGATGTCTGCTGCTGAGAGCTGGTCCCCTGTGTGACCCTGACACGGACAGAGAGGACATCTGCTGCTGAGGGCTGGGTCCCCTGTGTGACCCTGTCACAGACAGAGAGGACGTCTGCTGCTGAGGGCTGGTCCCCTGTGTGACCCTGACATGGACAGAGAGGATGTCTGCTGCTGAGGGCTGGTCCCCTGTGTGACCCTGAAACGGACAAAGAGGTGACTTTAACTTTTAAAAAAGTAGTATTTTCATACTGAAACCTTATTAATTTCAACTCATTGAGGAAAGCCATTTGAAATATTAAAAAGATGAAATTTTAGAAAATCATAAAGAAATGAAATTTTATTATCCTTGTGTCTACAAAGTCTGTGTAGAGGTTGTTTTAATTAATATACAGAATTACATTGCTGTGCTTAGCCTAAGTTTAAATACATCCAATTAAAAGCAAGTCAGTCCTTAAAAATGTGGATTTTTTATATGTATTAATCTCTCATCATTGTTAATAATTTAGTTGTTACCTATTAATTTTACTAATACTTTTTATTAATTGTCAATGAATAGTTATGCTTGTAAGAAGTCTAAACACGTGGATATGCACATATATGTGTGCATTTAAAGATTAAAAATACACATATTGACATGTTTTCAGCAACCATTTACATGGTGGTTGTTAAAATTCTTTTCTTTTTCTCTAATGTTCAGCATAAGGCATTTAATACTTCTGTAAGTTTTTTTTAAAAGGCCCCGGAAGAATACAGGTGGCCATCAAGTTCTTATAAATGGTGAACGCTGCATAAAACCCAAATGGTAACAACGTGCAACCAGTGAAAGCTCATGGTTTAAAAATGAGCCAGTAATCACCTTACCTAGTTCTAGACACAAATATAATAATAAAAGTAATAGGTATTTTAATAAAAGAAAAGATGTTATTTTATAAAATAAATTATTTTTCCCTCCATCCCGCCTTCCTTCCCCAGGAGACATGGTCAGGTGGCAAAGCAGGTCATTTTGGGGCAGTGACTCCTGGGGAGGATCATGAGGCCCAACGTCACACAGGAGATCAGAGCTCAAGTGGATAAATGAGCAGCAAAGATGAGGTCAACGTCGCTGTCGCTCAGGCAGAGGGCACTTGTTGGGTGGAAGGAGCAAGCGTCCGAAGGGGGTGTTGCATTGAGTCCCGCGTATTTCAGTCTGGTTGCAGCTCACCAGCACCCAGCTTGAGGGGTCTCCCTGCCTCATACTCAGCTGTCAGGCTTGGAGAGTCCCCACACACTGGAGGCCTGACCAGCGAGGCCGAGTTCTGCCAGTCCTGGATGTGAGCCTTGGGACTCTGTGTCCCAGAACTAGGCTAACAGTGTCACAGTGTGAGAGGCCAGGGCAGCAAGTGTGTGCTGGTAGAGAGAGGGGAGAGCCTCAAAGTCAGAACAGCTGCACCTCCATGAGCCAGGCGTTGCTGGGGCCAGATGCAGGCAGCTGCCTTGGGGACACCCCTGTGGCAGGACCCTGCCTGACTCTGTGACAAGATTTCGTTCCAGAAGCTCAATGGAAAGCATCTTGGGCTGTGAGGGCCAGGCCGGGGGATTGTGGGGGCCAGGCCTAGGGGTTGCGGGGGCCAGCCCAGGGGGTTGTGGGGGCCAGGCCAGGGGGTTGCCCAGGACCAGGCCGGGCAGTTGTGGGGGCCAGGCCGGGGGGCTCTCGGGGGCCCTGAGGTTCAGGGCCTCAGCTTCTTTCCTCCTCTGTGCTGTTTCTCAGCCCGGTACCAGACCAGTGTGCTCTGAGACCTGAGGGACCCAGGAAGCAAGACGTGGCAGCACTCACCATGAGGACAGGGCTGCTCAAGGGTGGCTGTGAAGGGAAGGCCCCTGGAAAGACAGTGGATGAGGGGAGACCGAGAAACCAGCCACCCAGTGCAGAGAGCAGACCCCCAGCGACCACCCACCCGCAGCTGCTGTTTGAGCTCACAAGCCAGCAGCAGAAACCATCTGCTGGGCTCAGGGACATCAGCAACCCAGAGGTATGTGCGTAGTCTGCTTCCAGATACTCTGGTATCATCCTGGAGTCCAGACGGGCACTGAAGGAAATCGTTCTAACAAGGAGGAGGAAGCCCCATGTCCGCACACACTTGGGCGAGGAAACAAAGGGTCACGGGGCTCTTCCAGGCACACAGAGGCAGGAAGGCAGCCAGGCCCCAGGGCTACCTCGCCAGGGAGGTGGGGGTTCCTCTGGTTCTGCTTCTTCTCAGAAAGATTCAGAGCCTCCCCTGGGAGGCAGTATCTTCAGACAGAAGTAAAACACTAACACCCACATGGGAGACCTGACATGTCTGGGCAGCTGTGGAGCTGGAGAAGCAGAGAAGACAGCAGGTGACCACAAGGCCACCCTCAGCCCTGCCTGAGTGACCGGCGCCACTGCAGCAGTGGAGGCGGCATCCCTGCCGGGGACCCAGGTGGAACTCAGCTCTTGAGTGTACAGACTGCTCAGGAAGTCAGTGGATTCAGGTGGGACCCGGAGGACACACCCTTAGGGAAGCCCAGTGTTTTGGACACCGTTTTCCAGAAGGAAGACCTACCCAAGATCACGGAGGCCCCAGGGCCAGAATCCGTTGTGGGATGTATCTTTTAACCAGTGCTGAATTGCCGCCCAGTGCGTGTTGATAACGGCACCGGGAACGAGTAAAACCTGAAAGCTGCTCTTCCTGCAGCTTCTCTGGTCTCTCATCTTCCATCTTCGAATCCTACCAGCCGCCCACCCCAATCTGCAGCTTAATGACACCTTGTATCAACTGCATGAGACATACCGGGCCCTAGAAACTCCACTTTTCCCTGGGAGAGTTCTTTGGAGTCTAAGTTGATCAACCAGACACATCTGGGGGTTGGGGTCATGTTTCCTAAGTGAAAATGAGGCTCTGGAAAAAGCCACATGGCTAACTTGGTGAAAATCTGTCCCCCAATTGTTCATTGAGACGTTGAAAAGGGGAAGGCAAAGTCTGTCTCCAGTCCAGAGCTATGAAGCCACGTCAGTGCCGGGGCCCAAATTCTGCCGCACGTGCTGGTGGAGACCCCGGGCTGCTGCTGGCACTGCCAGAGGGAGTGAGGAGGGGAGGAGGCTCCCTGAGCCAGCCAAGGAGTGTTGGATTCACAAAGAGAGGGGATTGTATGCAACATTTCACTAAGTTATAACTATTGTTTGTACTGTTGTTTGTACCATTTCCTTACAAGGTACAATGCCTGTCACTTTACGGGTGTCTGGGAGTAGCATTAGGAAGACATTTACAGCGGGTTTTGGGGGGTATAACCGGCATAGTCATCGGTTCCAGGTAGAAGCATCAGAAAACAGATTGCATCTCCCAAGGACAGGAGCAGGCCAGCCCCCGGGCTCCTGAGACGCTCCACAGGTCTTGCACAGGGGTTTCCCAAGGCTGGGGATGGTCCTCCCCTGGTTTCCAACTGTGCTCAGAGTCAAAGCCAAGAATCTCAGACCAGCCTCCGTGGCCCATCTTACCAGCTCCCCTCCCCCCCTTGTCTCTGGCCAAGCCGGACTCCTCACCAGCCCAGCAAGCCCTGAGGTGTCACCCCAGGAGCCCCCCAGTTGTTGCCCCTGCCCGAGGCGTGTGCGTGGTCTGCTCCCAGACACCCCGTGCTGAACACTGTTGTCAACATCTTCTAGACATCTCAAGAATGGAAGAAAGGGTACCCAATGTACTCAGCCCTACTATGAAACTAATTTAGGGCTTTCACATGAAAGCTATAACCCAGTTACAACCTAAGAATATGGGGAAGGGGGAAAGAGAAGGGAAGGAGGGTGGAGGTGGGCAGAGGGAGGGGTACTGGTGGGATTACACCTGCGGGGCATCTTACAAGGGTATATGTGAAACTTAGTAAATGTGGAATGTAAATGTCTTGGCACAGTAACTGGGAAAATGCCAGGAAGGCTATGTTACCATTGTGACGAAAATGTGTCAAACAGTCTATGAAGCTAGTGTACGATGCCCCACGATCAAATCAATGTACACAGCTATGAT